>JAJIBD010003463.1:0-31002 GCA_021461705.1 Cryptotis parvus | reverse complement strand
TGATCTCTAAATGTTAGACTGATTGCAAGTCAGAACAAGCAATAGCGCAACTCTTTGTCGAAATATCCAAGCTTGCATGGGATCTGGCAGCGTCTCAGCGTGGCCTTTAATAGCGTGGAGTTACTGCCAAATCATTCTAAACCTACTTCACATTCATTTAGCTTTCCTTGGAAGAACATGGATTAGAGGAAAATCAGAGTAGACCTGTTGTTCAGAATTAATTTCATGGTGAGTTCAACATGGCTTTTTTTTTGACAAGCAAAACTTTTTCTTTCATCTTTTCTTCTGTTTTCTTTCTTCTCTTTTGATTCGCCCTCACATCCTCTTGGTCTCTCTCTGTGTTCATTGTATATAGTGTTATATATTATGGACAAATTAACAAGAAAGTAATGCTCACATTTTACTATAGGTCATTTTTACATTTACTACTACCTGAGATATCCTATGGAAGTCACGCAAGCAATTGATTTCTTTTTGTAAAGCAGTTGGAATCAATGTAGTATAAAACTAATGGCATCTAAGTTAAACTTGCAGAATACAAGGTTTAAGGTAATAGGAAAGGTTACCCAAAAAAATCAATTCTGCAGATAAGTCTACCAATGAATACTTACTAAATATAGTTAATACAAAATGACAAAATAATGGTTAGATAAAAGAAAAATAATCAGGAAAATTAATTTATTGAGAAAAATAGTAAAAAGAAAATTTAATGAATACTTAAGACTAATTGGAAAATTTGATATTATGAGGTTAGAGTTAGACACCCAGACTGCATTTACGAAATATCACTTAAAATATCACTTATAATACCAGTCAGAATATATGTAGGTGCCAAATTTACAAATGAAGAACTGGAGAAGCAAAAGTACAATGTGTAAACTGCCCTGCTTGCATGAAGCCAACTTGGGTTTGATCTCTGGCACCACATATGGTACTTTGAGTACTGTCTGGAGTGATTCCTGAGTGCAGAGCCAGGTATAATGCCAGAGTTCGGGCTGGTGTGGACTAAAAAATTAAAAACCAACTTATTTGTGCAAGTGACTGCTTCTATGTGAATGTTTAAAAGATATCCATTGTTTCAAGCACTTTTACACAATCACACCAAGTTTTCACTCCATAATGATGGAAACTTAATGAAATTTACCCAAGTAAATAAAACATAGAGGAATTTCATCTCTGCAAGAACATTTATAATTTTTTATTATCTTTTGATACTCTGTCCTTTTCCCTTCTTGCTAGATATAGTATATTTGGGAAAAAGGGTTTTTAATCACAGTCTCAGGGTTGGGGATTCAGGCAGACTATTTTGTATTGTCAGGTTTGAAACATCTGCAACAAAATTATTATCCTCCACAGCTCTAACACCAACCATGCCAGGAGACCAAGAACAGTACCAAGCTAGGACTTTACACATATCACTCGCACCAACAATCACAGCAACATACCATTAGAACTGTGTCCTGTGCTCAGCTGATCATGAGGCATCAGGGAGGGAAGGCAGATTCTAGTCCTGGCCTGCCATCCAAATAGAGCTTCACAAGAAGCCAGAGGAACCCTCACAGCAAAGGGCAGCCATTTTCAACTTCTGGGCTTCACACTTGTCAGAGCTCCACCCAAGAGAAAAGCCGATCTCTTCCCTTTGTCCCCAAAGGCTTTGCAATCACACAGCTCATCAGTAAATTCACAATCTGAGAGCTACTACTGAGAGTATGCCACCCACCCAGCAGAACCTGGCAAGTAATCCGTAGTCATATTTGATATGCCAAATACCAGTAACAATTATAGACATCATTCTTATGACCTGAATGAATGGTTTGAGTCTCTTGGTTCATGGAGCAAGCAGATGCCGTAGCATGCGACAGGACATATGGGAGATTTTACTGGTGCCCGCTGAGCAAATGGGTGAACAACAAGAATACAAGTGACAAGTGATCTCAAGCAGATGTTTTAAGCTAATAAATCTAATTAGAAAATTCATGTTATGATTAAGTCAATCATGTTTACCCTTTTGGTCTTTATGAAAATTTTTTTTTTCTTTTTTTCTTTTCTTTTATTTCTTTTTTTTTTTTTGCTTTTTTGGTCACACCCAGTGATGTTCAAGGGTTTTCTCCTTGGCTCTGCACTCAGGAATTGCTACTGGCGGTGGAAAGGGGTCCATATGGGATGCCAGAGACTGAACCCAGGTCAGCCGTATGCAATACAAATGCTGGAAGATATTTTAAAGCAAAAGAAAACTGAAGAACAAAAGTTACTGCCTCCAAAATATTTATAGTTGATAGGTATTGGCAAACAGTACAGACAGTTTCAATAATTCAGTTAAAAAATTGGCCAAGATTAGTTTATATGCATGTTTCTTTGAGTAATAGACTTTTATTAAATGTATATTGGTGGTGGGGGCCAGGTATTCTCTGAAAGTTACTTTTAATGTCACTATGAAAAAAATTGGCAGCACTTTTTCTGATACCAGATCTCAAAATATTTAAATAAATATCAAATAAGTAGTGATCACTTGTATCAGTTGTCTTCCCTTGTTCATTGATTTGTTGGAGGCGGGCACCAGTAATATCTCTATATGTCCTGTTGCAAGCAAGTGTAGCCCAAGGGCATCTGCTTGCTCCAGGGACAGGAAGAGCCTCAAACCATTCCTTTGGGTCATGGGAATGAGGTCTATAATTGTTACTGGTTTTTGGCATATCAAATAAAACAGGGGGTAGCTTGCCAGGCTCTGCCGTAGGAGTGATACTCTCAGTAGAAGGTTCTCATCTCAAGCATTTACTTATGAAACTTAGAGGGAAAGATCAGGTTTTCTCTTGGGTGGAGCTCTGAGGGAGCTGTGGAGTCTGGATCTTGAGAATGACTGACCTCATGATGTGTGGGATGCTCTGGATTCTTGCTAGGCTTATTGGGATGATGGGTATCAGCTAGAACCTGCCTAGAACTATATACAGTGTATAAATGTGAAAGATCCTGGGAAGGACCAGGTCCTAAAATCTAGTACTATCTAAGACTGTCGCACGGCTACAGAGCGGCAGTGCACTGGGAAGTGTGGGCCTGGTGTGGGTCTCTCTTCTGGGGTAGCTGGCATGGTGGTGGAGGAAAGGGCAGAGGAGCCCAAATCCCCACTCCAAGTCTGAACCAGCGTGGCCCCTCCCCCGCATGTGTGTGTGAACCCTTGGAGCAGTGTTGGACTCAGCCAGGGGGCTGGCCGAGCCCTTACCGGGAGGTCAGCTCCATGGGTTAGCTTCCATGTGGGGCCGAGCGGCACAGCTGAGGGTCTGGAGTGGATGGGTCTGCATCTCTTCTGCGGGTTGTCGATGGAGCTGTGGGTCTGGTGTGGGTTTCTCTTCTGGGGTAGTTGACATGGTGGTGGAAAAGGGCAGAGGAGCCCAGCAGGAGGAAGTCGGGATGTGGAAAATGGAGGCCATCATGGAGTAGGGGGTCGCCTGACTTGTTGTGGCGCTCTGCTGGGGTGGCAGGCCAGGGCTAGAACCTGCCATCCCTCCCGGGTGCCTCATGAGCGACTGGGCACACGGGAGCCAGTAGCAGCTTTGCCCCATGTCTGTAGAGTCTCTGGATCAGCATACCTTAGCCAGATTACAAAGACTGCTGCAGGGTGGATCTCGGTGAGCCCAGCTGTGATAGGCTGGTCTGCTGGGTGGAGTTCTGACGAGGGAAGTCCGGTTGTGGAAAATGGAGTATGTAATCCTTATTTTTCAACAACTGTTCCAGCTATGTTTTTGTTTTCGTTTTTGACCACACCCAGCAGTGCTCAAGGCTTACTGTTAGCTCTGTGCTCAGAAATCACTTCTGGTAGAGTCAGAGACTATTTCAGGTGCCAGGGGCAGAACCCAGGTTGGCTGCCTACAAATCAAGCACTCTACCTGCTATGCTTACCCTTCTGCACCTATTACTTCATATGTGAAAGTATTAGGGTGATAATTTATAGAAAAGTCTATAGTTTTTTTTATTTTCAGTTACAGTAGGACAAAATCTGTTCATTTTTTTCTCTTTAAATGATGGTAGTTCTCTATTTTCCCCATAAATATTACCATCTAGTTATAGTTCTTTTAAGCTTATTTTGATTGGACCAAATACCTTGTCAATGGATGGGAAATTCAAGTCCTTTAACTGAGAAAAGAAATCTGACAGAACCTGAATCCTTGTAGCTCTAAACCGAGTGCAGTAATCAAGGCTGGTGATTACACAGCTAATGATGATGGATCAATTGATGGTTACATTTCTAAGAAAAACACCAACCTTGGCCAAAAAGTGCATTATGTGCAGTCGCTTTTCCAGTCACTGAGGCAATATACTTTCTTTGTGAAAGAACTAGCTATGACTCATGGGGAATAGAAAACAGATGCTACCCTTGTCTGTATAGAAGTGCTTGTTTCCAAATTAGAAAAACAACACTTAGAAAATACTGTCTGGTCGTTGTGTAGAAAATAATAGCAATTGTACAGAAGTATAAAAAGAAAGGGTCTAATTGTTGAGCATTATTATTTTTAAATTTGAAAAGATTATATAGACTGTACTTTTTACCAGTACATGAAGGAAAAATGCAAGACTAAAGCTATACTATAAAAATATGTCAAAAAAATAAAGAGAGGGGTAGATTTGAAACTTGAATTCAGATATATCTTACCTCAGAAGTACATTTAGTATATTTGTGACAATCTATTAGCCTCATGTACCTTAATAGAATCCTTGATAAGCCAAAATTATTTTTTGGTACAAAAATTAGAGAGAATTAATATTAGTGAAAACAATAACTGGAACAACAAGCCTTTGGAAACATATTGTAAAATCTATTATGTTACCTTTATATAATATTATAATCCATTACATTTCATATTATATCTATAATGTTATATATAATATATATTAAATTATATTATGTGGTCTTTAATATATATGATAATATTCCTTTTTAAATAGTTGAGAATTTGTGAGCTCTTATGCACCAACACTCTCTTTGAACTACAAATAGAATTAGTCTAACCAATCTTTTTTAATAATTGACAATCAATACCTATTAAGCACTTTTTTTAAAAAGCCAATAAATTAAAATAAACTTAGGAGTAATAAAAATAAGAGAAAGGTTGATGGTTTATCTGAGGATATTAAATATATAACTTAATATTGTAAAACTATATAATAATAATAATGGTGACATTACATAAAATAAAAAATACCATAGAATATTCATTAAAGAAAAGTTCCATATATAGGTTTATTATGTGTTGCAGGACTCCTCTAAGGGCCGCTGCATCTGCTCTGAATTGCCGCCTGCAAATCACTTCGTAGATAAGGGGGGTAGTCTAAATGTGGCAGTTTATCTGACCATGTATTCTATACTAGCTGGTATAAATATTCTCCCAAGCTACCACAATCATCATGGGACTAGCTAGATCTTACCAGCATATTAGCCTGGCCACACTGGACCCCTAAGTAATTAGACCAGAGAGAAATGCTGTTTGCTTCCAAGCAAACAAGCATGGCTCCCTGATATACTCAAGGGCAACTAAAAAACAAAACTACAATGAAGTAGAAGAGACTTGTGAAGGCTTGGAGAAATATTTAACTGGCATTAGTATTAGTCTTTGGTACAGAGACATGCCATCTCAGAAACCCCTTCTCTACCCTATAAAGGCATTTCCAGGCAGATCTTGGCTCAAAACATTAGCATACAAAAGGGCCTAGGTGAGGTGCAGGGAGGGATTACCTAAGGGCATTTGACCCTCCCTGCTTTCCATAACAGTGGGAGGAAGGTCTGAATTGCAGGGGTATAAAACTAGCCTGTTTCCTCTCTTGCACGCTTCTTTTTGGGCTCTCTCTTTGTGAGCGCTCACCGTTCTTGGGAGTCTTGTCTTCTCCTTTTTACAGGGCCTTTACACGTGGTGGCCGCCATCTTGGCCTACACGTGGCTGGGGTTCTAGCCTGAAATCCTAAGCACCGGGCTTTTCCTTTTGCTGATTTGTGATAAGTAAAGCCTTTTAAAACTGCATCGGATTCCTGAGTTTTCATCCATTCCTCACCGGCTCGGAGGTAGAAGGGAACTCACTTCCCGGCACTGTCGGGGACCCCGGCAATTATGGAACCACAGAAAGATATCACAGGTGTTAAGGTGTGTTTCATGAATGTAGATTTTGTTCAGTCTCAGAACCACACAGTTCTACAAATATCCACTGAGTGCAGTTCAGGACGTCTCCTACCACCATGGGTGTGTTTTTTTGGAGGCTCCTGTGCAACCTCTACATGACCCAGGTAATTTCTGGCATTTCATAGCCTAAGCAGAAACTGCACCAAAGGTCCTTGCATTGAACCTTAACTGGGTGAACTGAGAATGTATGGAATACACCCTCAAGCCTCCTATGTGCTGCTTGGAGATTCAAAACATATATATGTATATGTGTATCTACATATATGTATTTATTCAAACTATTTTTTGAAAAAGTATATTTATAAAGAATTGATATTAATAGAAATTTCACTTACGTAGTACTAGTAAGACCATCATGTCTGAGTAATTTATTCCTGGTTCCAAAACCTAGTCTTAAATTTTTCTGATTGCTATTAAATTTTATGAAGAAACAGGCAAGCTTCTGTAACAAGAAAAAATACAGTTGATTCTTCATGAAAAGTATTTTCATGGTTTTTAAATAAAACAATCTATTTCAATTTTTATTTTCAGCAAACAACAATAAAGCAAGTGAACTGAATACTATTCAATAAAGCATGAATAGGACACAGTAAAGTGATGATAAGCTGCTCCTGACTAAATATATGTCTTCTCTTTTAATGAAATTTTAGTGGTATATATTGAGAACATTCACCATGTGACATCTATTTCAGATTGCCAGTCACATATAAGCATTTTGCTTTATCTCCAAGTTTCCCAGAATAGAGACTTTAAATCCTTCTCAGGCTCAAATTCTTTAAAATAGTTTTAGAGAGGTAAGGGAGAGAGTAGAAAAGCTGAGAGAATTATGGGTGGATAGAAAAAAAGCTAAAAAGTAGCTAAGGTAGAAGCTAAAATTTATAACATACAGAACCTAGGGATTTTGATGAATATATGCACAACAGACACTAACATAGACCCAAAAATATTCAAAAAGAAGCTCAAAACATTCTTTCCTTCAAAGTAAAACTGCTTTATTTTCCTATTGTTAAAGTAAATTGTATTTAACCAAAAAAACCAGTATCAAAATGCTCCATGTTTTGTATAATTACCATAAAATCTGCATACTGATTAGCAGCAGGAAAAAGCAAAATGAACAATGGGAAGAAAATTAATTTAACTTGGAGCATCCTTATACTCTCATCATTAGACAGAAATTTAATATATTTATTTTATTTTGAAGCCACACTCAGATGTGATCAGGATGTACTCCTTGCTCTGTGCTCTGGTATCACTATTGTTAGCACTGAGGGTAGGTCCACCGTCATCCATGTGCATGACATGTGCCTTACTCATTGTATTATTTTTGGTTCTAAAACATACTATTTTATTTCTTATATGACAAGCTTAGTATATAGAGTATGATAAGAAGTTTTTCTTGGCATTGTCAATAAACAATGAGAAATCACTTCAGTTTCTTTAGAATAGACCAAATGTACAAATGTATTATGGGGCTGGAATAATAATACAGCATTGTTTGCTTGTACACGGCTGACCTGAGTTTATACCTTGGCATCTCATATGGTTCCATGAGCACCTCCACAAGTAAGTCCTGAGTGCAGAGCTAGGAGTATCCCCTGAGCATAGCCAATGTGACCCCCAAAAAAGGGAAGTAAACAAAAATAAATGTAATTAATTAATTTAGCAGATTTTCTACTTACAAGGGAAAAAAGGTTACATTTAATACCTTATTGCTAGTAAATATAAGATCATTTGTTTCAAGTTTTGTCTAGTAGCTCTAGAGGATATTTACAATTTATTCTGTAGAAAGAAATGATATTAAGGAAATTAGCTAAATAAAATTAGAGATGATGTAGCCACACAGTACTAATAGTCCCCATGGAGATTTTTGTGTGGATCTTTTTAATCTACTTTGACAATCATATCACAAAATTGGAAAGAAGGAATACAGCAATCTTTAACAACTATGAAACATAAATTCCAAATTTAATCCTAGATACTTAATTCAATGGTATGAAAATTATTTTGTTTTTCCCAGGATATGCAAAATATCTCTTATGGTTTCTGTATCAATATTGTGATCAAGTATCATACCCATTTATTTCAAAACTTCACTGAAATTAATATTAGTTACTAGAGTTTTAGTAATTGGTATATTATTTAAAAGTCATCTGTAAGCTTTGAGGTCAAAGACAATTGAATTCTCAACATTTTTGTAGCATTTTACAATAGTCTTTTATTTTATTTATTTTTTATTTTTTTTTTTTTTATTATACCACCGTGAAACATACAATTACAAAGGTGTTCATAATTGGTTCTTGGTAATACAGTATTCCAGCACCCATCCCTCCACCAGTGCCCCATTTCCACCACCAATGTACCCCTCCCCTCCCATCCCCCACCCGCCTTAATAGCAGGTACTCCAGTTTCCTCTCTTTCTCTCTGTCTCTGCATCTCTCTCCCTCTTATTTTACACATTGTGGCTAGCCCTGCAGATAGTTAGAGTTAATCACTTAAGTCTCTTTGTGTATATTCAGTGGTGAGTTTTAATCTGCCATTACAATTTCCCATATTTATTAAAACACTGGTATCTATATCCTATTAATGAATGCAGTCATTCTATATCTGTCCTTTTCCTTCTGACTAATTTCACTCAGCATGATAGACTCCATGTCCATCCATTTGCAGGTAAATTTCATAATTTCATCCTTTCTGACAGCCGCATAGTATTCCATAGTGTAGATGAACCACAGTTTCTTTAGCCAGTCCTCTGTTCTCGGGCATTTAGGTTGTTTCCAGATTCTAGCTATAGTAAATAGCGCAGAGATGAATAAAGAAGTACAGATAGTGTTTCTGCTATGTGTTTTTCGGTCTCTAGGGTATATTCCCAGGAGTGCTATTGCTGGATCAAATGGGAGCTCAATATCTAGCTTTCGGAGGAATGTCCATATTGTTTTCCAAAAGGGCTGGACCAGTCGGCACTCCCACCAGCAGTGGATGAGAGTCCCTTTTTCCCCACATCCACGCCAGCACCGGTTGTTCTTGCTGTTTTGGATGTGTGCCAGTCTCTGTGGGGTGAGATGGTACCTCATTGTTGTTTTGATTTGCATCTCCCTGATGATCAAAGATGAAGAGCACTTTTCATATGCCTTTTGGCCATTCGAATTTCTTCTTTTTTGGAAGCTTCTGTTCATTTCTTCTCCCCATTTTTTAATGGGGTTGGCTGTTTTCTTCTTGTGGAGTGCTACCAGTGCCTGATATATCCTGGATATTAACCCCTTGTCAGATGGGTATTGGGTGAATATCCTTTCCCACTCTGTGGATTGTCTTTGTATCTTGGTCACCGTTTCTTTTGAGGTGCAGAAGCTTTTCAATTTTATATAATCCCATTTGTTTATCATTGCTTCCATTTGCTTGGTCAGCGGTGTGTCGTCTTTAAAGATACTTTTCGTTTCGATGTCATAGAGCGTTTCTCCTATGTTTTCTTCGATGTACCTTATAGATTCATGTCTGATATCGAGATCTAGAATCCATTTTGATCTGACTTTTGTGCATGGCGTTAGAAGCTCTACTACAGAGCAGTTGTAATTAAGACAGTGTGGTATTGGTATAGAGACAGACCCGTAGACCTATGGAATAGAACTGAGTATCCTGAAACGCACTCACAAATATACAACCACTTAATCTTCGATAAAGGAGCAAAAAATATTAAGTGGAACAAAGAAAGCCTCTTCAACAAATGGTGCTGGGAAAACTGGGCAGCTACATACAATAGTCTTTTAAATTATATTCTGCAATATTAATTCCTGTCACATAAAATATGTATAAGTATTATGTAAAAATAAAACCCAATTACTGTGGAATAACACTTTTCTCTATTTTTATACCCACAGCATGTATATTAATATGTACATGATTAATATATATGTGTTATATATAATATATGCCATATACTATACATATTAATATACAATAATTAGAGATGGTTTAGTATATTACGGATTAGTCAACAAGATAAATTTAGGTTTTGGAAAAACATAATATGCATATTGTTTACTACCTGCTCACAAGATATGCATGGAGCAAGCACCAGCAAAAATATCAAAAAATTTATAGTTTGTATAGTAAGTTCTTGGCAGTAAATTTGAAAAAAAACTTAGTTTTTATTGTTGTAGTAAATATAACTATTATGTTTTATGCTGTATAAATTATTATCTGTATCTGTATTTACAAATGTAAATTTAAATTTAAATGTAAATGCAAATTACGGATCCTTTTCAAAATGGTAACATTTAAATTAACAAATGTAAATTTATTGATATACCTTTTGATATTGATAAGCCCGTTAAACCTAGAAAAATCATTTTAATCTATTATCTTATAGATAGAAATTAAAATACTTTTAATATCTTTTGTTCATACTTTTAGATTTTGCTGCCTTATTTTATAAATTCCAATATTTGTATATTACAAATATTTGGAAGGAACATCTCTTGCATGTCTTATAAATTTTCACAGAGTTTCTGTTTCTAATACTCTCTAGATATGAAGAATTGAGGGTTACATAATTACAGAAGTGACAATTATGACACGGGCTTCCAGCATTATGTAATTCATGCAATGTGACGTATTAAATGTAAGGGTAGAAGTTTAAAATAAGCAGGAGACCATCAGCCTAAAAAAAATAAATCAAATAGTGACTATGGCATGAATTATCAGACTATACAAAATAGATTTTTTAAACCTCCACAACTATTAACAGTTTGTGAAAATACCATTACAGGATCCTTTTCAAAATGGTAACATTTAATAAGTGGAGACAGATTTATGTGGTGTTCATTGGATTTGGAACAGTGAAACTGGAATCTCACTAACTTATCAAGCACCATTGAATAAAGGCTATAACACTTCTATCCAGGCTCACCTTTTTGTGTATTTTTTATTGCTTATCTTTGGTGAAGAAGAAAGTTCAATAAAATGAAGAACATTGAGCTTTAAGTGTATCTCTATTTTGTTGTGCTAATTTAAACATCACATTTAACCAAAAAATCCAAGACGCCGAGAAATTTGCTCTAATAATAAGATTTATCTAAGATATCTCTTGGTTTCATAATATACAGCATCACTACCCTCTTATGTTGTTACTGTTTAAGATTTATGTATATGTTCTATTTATTTATTCTATCTGGAAAATAGAGACAGGAAGGAAAAATACCTTACAAGTGTGTAAATGGGCTATAAATAACACTTGAGGGTGATATGAGAGGAAAAGAGCAAAAAGGTGAAATCAAAGTAGTATGGAAATTGGGACATTAGAAATTATAAGAATTCAAACTGCTCTGAACTACAGCCATATATATAAAAGCAGGACAATCAATAGGAAATGAATATATGTTTTAGTCTGAACAGCTAATCAACACATATCACTACTGTCTAACTTCTATAATAAATTATAGTGATCAAGTTTGAGATGGTAGTTATTTGTTGTAGTTGTTTTAATGAGGAGGTAGGTGGTTTCCTCTTTCCTTATTCCATTGACCTTGAATACATTCTTCTTTACCTGATTATTTGATTAGCACAATTTCTTCTTTGATATTATCATAAAATTGGTTTTGACCAATTTTAATTTCTTATTGTTACATTTCAGGGATGCCGTCTCATTTGCCAAGACATCGAAAATCAGATGGGCTGGACATATAATGCGATTTGGAGACAACCGCTGGACTAAAGCTGTTACCGACTGGATCCCAAGAGGCCGCCCACCCACAAGATGGTCAGACTTCCTTGTCAAGACCCTGAAGGAACGGTTTGAGGCTCTTCATATTCCTGAATCAACCAGATGCCATTGGGCTACATTGGCACGGGATAGGGTCCAATGGAAATGTTACTGGCGCCTGCTTGAGCAAATTGATGAATAACAAGACTCAAGTGATTACATTCAAGGGATCACATTGCTTTTCTGGTGGCATATTAAAATTCTTTTTTATTCCCACATTCATAAAGGTACAAACCAGTGGACTCATGGAATTCAAACACAAACAGAATACCTTGCAGTTTTGAAATATGAAGAACTATTTTGCTTATGTTCAAAATGCTTCAATGCAAACAAGGAAATAGAAATCCCCCCAAAACAACATGCTACCCACAACTTGAGAGGCAATAGATTTGTATTCAGACTCACTCTAGCATTGGGCTATGTGTTAAGCTCATGCATTACTTCACAAGCCATACTAAAACCAAACAGGAAATAATTAAATATGGAGTGCAAACACTTCTTTTGTAGCAGTGTATGCACTCCTGATCCTAGTAAGTGGAGCATCTTAGAAAATTTGATGATTTAATATAAAATTACCAACACAATGGTCTTTATCCCTTAATATTTCTAGTTTATTCTACTGTATTTAATTAAAGTGGTGAAGACGTAACTCAGTGTTAGAACAATTTGCTTCCCATGCAAGAGAACTGGTTCAGGTCTCTGGTACCACAAAAAATAAATATATTTATGTAGGCAAAGGCCTAATATGTTTAATTAGGGAAAAGTTTGGGTAGAGTGGAAAATTAGAGGGTCTGGAGCAATAGGGCAGTGGGTAGGGCATTTTTCCTTGCGTTTAGCCAACCCAGGTTCGATTCCCAGCATCCCATATGTCCCCAAGAACCACCAGGAGTAATTCCTGACTGAAGAAGCAGGGCTTACTCTGAGCATGACTGGGTGTGACCCAAAAAAAGCAAAAAATAAATAAATAAATAAATAAATAAGTAAAAAGAGGAAAAATAGAAACAGAATGATTATGAAATGATCTATATGAAATGGTAAGGCAAACCTAATAGGGTGGAAGAATAGTAAGGATAATTAGAGGTGAATCATTGTTAAAACCTGTATGGTTATTTCATGGTTTCTTTACAGAATTCTGAATTTACTTTTTTAAAGTATCAATAAATAAATGTTCCCAATTAAACTTGCCATGTTTAATTGAAAATGTAGTGACCGAATAACAGTTTCCAAAATGTTTCTGCTGAGAACATCTTACCTAAACTATTTGCTCAGTACAAATATTATAGGTATTTGTTCTTTTACTTGGCCTTTGCTAAGTGGACAAATAATATCATGTGAGAAAAAGACATGCTGAGCCAAATAAAAGGGAATTATGGTTATACTGAAACCATAGCTCTTATCTCAACTACTGTTTTATTTTGAATGTCATTTGTTTCTGTTCAAATGTTGAGGCATGTTATAAAGCTACTTTATTCATAAACCTATACAAGAAATTTAACAATACATTTTACAGTGAAGAAAAAGTATAATTTTCACATTTGCAAGGCAGATTGGATATTTTAAAACAAGTAATATAACTTCTCACGATGGCCTTTCAAAATAAAAATGTCAAAAAATGTTCTTCCTGCCTCTAATCACCACTGAGAACCACTATCACACAAAGAATAAACTTTAATAAATTAGATCTACACAAAGGGTTTAACAAATGACTATATATAGTATACACAATTACAAATTGTGGTGTTATCTTCTAGAAAAATATTTCACTTTTAGTGTGTATAGGAGTTAGAATAAAAATAAAATATGTCATTGGTTGAACTGATTTAAAAGTCAAGTTTTTTCTTGTCATTTTTCTGTGAAATTTATGGTGTCTTTAGGGTTTATGAACATATTTGGTACTGGGTTTTTACTTCCTTCAACTATATAGTGGTTGCTTTGGTGATCCTTAGAGCCCCAAAACATTCCAAGACTTCTTCATTTATTTTGAGCAATAGAACTTCTATTAGATATATGTTATTTTGTAGACACATTTCATCACTTCAATTGCTCCTTGAGTTAAAGATCTAAAGACAACTGAGATGCTTATGTGAGGCATTTTTTTTTGGTCATATTACATGAGACTGACAAACACAAAATTGCATAACACAGGAATTTAATTCGAGTAATCAGCAGTTTTACAAATGAGTTGCCAATAGATTTTTAGTTAAAATTAATCCACTTAGCATCATAAGTAACTATTTTCAATTTGGGTTTGAAGGGAGTAAATAAAGTTACAGAAAATACTAGCTCTCTAAGTAAACACTTCTGTGATTTTAATACAAAGTAACCAACTATGTCAATACGTTAATCAACTGAAAATTTTACTGCATAAGTCATTATTATTGGCCTAATATTTCTAGTACTTTAGTCTTAGGCCCAGTACTGCTAACATGTGTAAGCTTGGAAGAGTTAGTTGGTCTATAAAAGAACAGTTCTTTGCTCTATAAAACAAAATCTGTGATTGTTGGGGCCGGAGTGATAGCCCAGCGGGTAGGGCGTTTGCCTCTGCGGCCGGCCTGTGCCGGCCTGGGTTCGATCCCCAGCATCCCATATGGTCCCCTGAGCACCGCCAGGAGTGATTCCTGAGTGCAGAGCCAGGAGTAACCCCTGAGCATCGCCGGGTGTGACCCAAAAAAGCAAAAAAAAAAAATATCTGTGATTGTTGACCTTGGGCACCTTGTTTCACATTTAACATGCAAGTGGAATAATTATATTTACTAAACTGTTGAAAAATATAGGAGATATTTGTTCTGATTACATATGACAAACTTTAATGAGTTAATTAATACATTTAATTAGAATTTAAAAGACTATTATTTTAGAATATGACTACTTTGTCTTGATTTGTCCTTGGTTTACAGTATTATAGACTGCCATGAGATAGCTTGAGACTTTCAATGTATATAAAAATCAGGAAATTCTTATCAAAATTTCCAGTTCTTTCAAAATGACCTTGTCACTGATTAGTATCTCTTCCTTTTTATTTTCCTTAATCTCCAAAGTTCTCTCTCTCTCTCTCTCTCTCTCTCTCTCTCTCTCTCTCTCTCTCTCTCTCTCTCTCTCTCCCTCTCTCTCTCCCTCCCTCCCTTCCTTCCTTCCTAAATCGACAAGAGGAACAGAGTTGCAAAGTGGTTCATGTTTGGGTTGCTGTAACAGAACATTCCAGCACCCTATCCTTTACCGTGTGAATTTTTCACTAGCAGTGACCCCAGTTTCCCTCCCGCCAAAGCCCTCCCCACAATCTACCTCCATGGCAGGGGCTTTCTCTCCCTCTCTTGCTCTTGCTCTCTTTCTTTCCTTTTGGTAACCATGACTTGCAATACAGATAATGGCGGGTTATCATGTTTGCCAATTTACCTATTTTCAGCAGTCAGGTTTTTTTTTTTTTTTTTTTTTTTGGGTCACACCCGCAATACTCAAGGGTTTCTCCTGGCTCCACACTCAGGAATTACTCTTGGCGGTGCTCAGGGAACCATATGGGATTCCAGGTATAGAACCTGGGACAGCATGGGCCGGCCGTGCAAGGAAAATGCCCTACCCGCTGGACTGTCGCTCCGGCCTCTCAGCAGTCAGTTCTTGTCCAAAGGTTTCACTTACTTCTTGAGCCAATAGTCTAAATTTTTGGCAGGTTAATTTCTCATTACATTCGGAACCGAGATGACGGAGTCCAACTGGAGGCATAGTGGGCAATTCGAATAGTGTGGCAGCGAGCCGTTTCCAGGGCTTAGTTTGGTCAGTCACTGGTCTGATTGTCCACTCTAGTGGGTCCCAGATGTCAGTCAAAAGTGGGTGTCTGAAAATTCGTAGCAGTTGATTGATCGCTTTGGAGATCTTTTATAAATTATTTTATTTTTGTGTCACACTCAGTGATGTTCAGAAGTTACTCCTAGCTGTGCACTCAGGATTTACTCTTGTTCATGTTCGGGGGGGGACCCTATGGGATGTCGGAGATAGAACCCTGGTCATTCTGGTAAAAGGAAAAAGCCCTTTCACTTACACTTTTGTACAAAAGTGGTAGTACAACAGGTAGTTGTACTATCACTCAAGCCCCTCTTTGGAGATATATTTATGAGTCTTTGGAGCAAGGCTGGTAGAAGAGCATACAAGGTGACAGGGGATGTTGTTCATAGTAACAACTTCTGAAACTACAGGGATGTAGAGGAGGTAGGCCATCCTGACTTTGAGAAGACTTTGTAATTTAGTCACAACCACCCACATATGTAGATTTTTTTTATTTTGCTTTTTGGGTCACACCCAGCAATGTCCAAGGGTTACTCCTGGCTCTGCACTCAATAATTACTCCTGGTGGTGCTCAGGGACCATGTGGGATGCTGGGGATCCAACCCTGGTCTTCCGGGTGCAAGGCAAACACCCTACTAGCTGAACTCTTTCCATGAATTTGGTTCTGTGATGATGGAATCTGAATTTTATTTCAAAAGGCACAATTTCACTTTTCTATTCATGGCAGAATAAAATCGCATTCAGTATTCCATCTCGTAGTTACTTTACTATCGCTTCATGAGAATTTAAGTAAATTCTGTGTGCTAACTGCTGTGAATAGTATTGATGCTAATTTACTGTTGTACTGTTGTTTCAGATAATATATAATACTCTTCTGAAAAATACTTTGGAGTGGTGTACCTATATTATATAGGATTTACATTTTTGATTTGGTAAGAATTCTCTGCACTTTTTTTAATTGTTTTTTTTTAAGGAAACTGCACTAATTTACCTTCCTGACAATAACGTACACAAGTACATTGTTTTCAATTCTTATCATCACTAATCTCCATTCTTTATTATATAGTTCAGGCCCTATATATAAAATCATCTGTGTAAGATAATATCTCATTGTGGTTTGAATTTGCTTCCTCCTAATAACAAGCAATGTCTGACACTAGCATAGTTTTACAAATGCCTGTGGTCATGTTTGTTCTAAAACTTCTTTCTGAGTCTTGGAAAAGTATATATTCAAGTTAGAAAACATGATTTCCATTAATTTATAAATGAGACTTCCAAGGTTCATGAAAGTAGTTCCACTGGCTTAAGGCACACATTTGTAGAACAGTAATACTATAAGCCTTGACTCAGGTATGAGCTAAAAGGGTTCCAAGTATGATCTACTGTTCCATAGCCATGTGTCGGGGAACACCGCTGGGGCTGGGGTCCCCGACAGTGCTGGGAAGCGAGTTCCCTTCTACCTCTGAAGCCAGCGGGAATGGATGAAGACTGAGGAATCTGATGCAGTTTTAAAATGCTTTACTGATCACAGGTTCAAGCATACAAATCAGCAATAGGAAAAACCCGGTGCTTAGGATTCTAGGCTAAAACCCCAGCAACATGCAGGCCAAGATGGCGGTCAACCACGTGTTAAGGCCCTGTAAAGAGGGAGACAAAGACAAGACTCCCAAGAAGAGTGTGAGCCCACAAAGAGAGAGCCCAAAAGAGAGAGAGAGAGAGAGAGAGAGAGAGAGAGAGAGAGAGAGAGAGAGAGAGAGAGAGGAAGCAGGCTGGTTTTATACCCCTGCAACTCAGACCTCCCACGATTATGGGAAGCAGGAAAGGTCAAATGCCCTTAGGTAATTTCTCCCAGCACCTCACCTAGGCCCTATTATATGCTAATGTTTTGAGCCAAGATCTGCCTGAAAATGCCCTTATAGGGTAGAGAGGGGGTTTCTAAGATGACATGTCTTTGTACCAAAGACTAATACTAATGCCAGTTAAATATTTCTCCAAGCCTTCACAAGAGTCTCTTCTACTTCACAGTAGTTTTGTATTTTAGTTGTCTTTGAGTTATCAGGGGAGCCATGCTTGCTTGCCTGGAGGCAAACAGCATTTCTCTCTGGTCTAATTACTTAGAGATCCAACGTGGCCATGCAAATATGCTGGTAAGATCTAGCTAGTCCCACGATGATTGTGGTAGCATGAGAGAATATTTATACCATCCAGTACAGAATACATGGTCAGATAAACTGCCACATTCTGACTACCCCCTTATCTACGAAGTGACCTTCAGGGAGGCAATCCAGGGCAGATGCAGAGGCTTATAGGAGTCCTGCAACAGCCATTTACTGTTTGTATTGCTGTGTGTGATTGTGTATAAGCATAATATGAAAGTAAACTTAAAACGTAAATGTAAATGTAAGTATAACTATAAACATAAACATAATAAATATGAATATAAATATAATTAGAAATATACATGAGCATGGGCATGGACATATACATATACATATAGATATAGATATACATATGCATATGCATATGCATACGAATATGCATATATATGCATAAATATTTCTGATAGACAAAACAAAATATGTTTTAGGAAACAATAAGAAGATAATGAAAAATGTCTTATTTTCAGAAGAAATAATTTTTGTCTTCTTTTCAAAGGTAGTCTTTGTTATATAAAACATTTTTAAATATAAAATTATATTCATTTAAAAATAGCATCACATGCCAGACAATTCAATGATTTTATGTTTGATTGTAAAGGAAAGACCCATAATCATGCAGCTAATCAAGTTTCCTCACCTTGAATAACTGTTCCTTTAGTTTTTTCTATATGAACTACTCTACGTATCAGCACCAATGTTGGCTTATTTGCAACCATTTGAATTTTAAACACAGTAATTCATGTTCATGAGGTAAATACTTGAGCCATTACATTACTGTCAGTCCTTTTTCTTGGTACTAATTATTTTCAATATTGGAGTGATGGAGCAAAGAAGTAATGATGAAGTTATATATGACTAGAAGTAAAAAGGAAAGGCATATGGGCACACCTTCATACTCTACCTCATAAAGGGTTGTAAATTTTAGGCTGCCCTGAAGAGAAATGTTGGTAACGCTAGAGAGAATCTGTCACTATAATAGACAGAAATTCTATAAACTTCCTGGTCACTGGCAATTTCACTTGCTCCAGGGTTGAAAATCCCCAGCACTTGAGACAGCTCCATCTCTCTTTAAAGAGAAATCAAAGTTGTAGAATATGAAGAAACAAGTGACTATAAATTTCATTTTACTCACAGTTAAAATTATATGTTTATAGGAAATACTCATGCTATGAACTTTTTGCTATTGATATGGAGCTACCAAACAATGAAAAGATTGAAACCAAATAGTTTCATTTTAGAGTAAACCTCACTGTACTGAAATCCTTGCAGAGTTTCTCACATTACAGATGTTATTTCTGCAGATATTTTATAATAAATCTCAAATGATACACTATTTTAATGCATTTACTACACAAAACAATATTTGATGTTAAATCTCTATCATAGTAAATAATCTTCCTGAATCTCAATAACTATAGAAGCCTATATTCTCACTGGATAAATTGGTGAATCAAGGTATAAAAATACGGTTTTCAAAGGTTAATGTTATTTTGGATGCATTCATATTTTCTAGTATATGAAAATTTTGGATTTCTGATATCCCCAAAGTATGTCACTTGACATTAATTTGTGTCACATTGTTCTAACTGAACATTGTTCTTACTGATGACACTATTTGGGATGAGCATTCTGTATGCTGTGTTCATTTTTATCAAAATTGTATAGTATTGAAGTTTATCAGTTGGGAAGTTTGTCAGTCAATATGAATCCTAAATCTTATGGGGCAATACTAAAATACAAGTGAATTACTAAAAGAAAGTCAGGAAATTGCATTTGTTTGTACAAAATAAAATTGTGGGATAGCGAATGGAAAGAAGTGACTAAATATTTATGTATGTGATCCAACTTGCCTTCACAAGGTCATAAAAAAAATCACTGGATCTTTTCTCAAAAATTCTACTTATTGTTTGTTTTCATTCATCTGGAGCTTTATGCTTTCTAATTTTTTTCATGAAAGCAATATGAATTCTATTAATTTCTCACTTATTTTTTTGCATTTATAATTAAAATAATTTTAATTTTGGAGAAATAGCTCTGAGGACTGGGTAAGCAACTGTAATTGTTAATCTTCATATTTTTGCTGTTTTCTCAACAACCCGAACAGTTGTAGAGAACTGTTAGGGCCATACCTAATAGTGCCTAGGGGCTTCCGGAAGTGTACTGATGAATTCTCGAGAAACAAGGTGGTCCATGTATCAAATCCAAGAACAACCACGTGCACACCATGCACCTTAACTGTGCTGCTCTCTTTCTGACCCTGAGAATGACACTTGTTTAGGAAATAGAGGATGACAGTTATTTAAAAAAAAACTATTGTTTTGAGGCAAATGTATTTTAGAGTATTACTATGAACATTTTGGAATAAATCTGACTACTCAAATGCAATTGATTTCCTGCTTTATAAACAACACATAAAAATAAATAAATGGTTGAATCATAAGCATTGGGAATATTTTTTAAATGTTGTAATATAGTTTAAATGGTTGATCGTCAATATTTTTTAAATCAAAATGGGAAATACTTTGTAATTTAAATTGCAAACAGCAAATGAATTGGTAGTTTCATCCACTAAAGAAAAGAATGACATTCTATTTTTTTTTATAAATCTTAAGAATAGATATACAAATTACAAGAGGAGAAATCATTAGTGAATCGTTTTATTACAAACCTTTTCCATTTTTATTTGGACTATTGTACTATCATCTGGAACTGTGGTTTTGCTTCCTTCCTCCCAAGTAATGTCTGTACAACAATGGATGATTAATTTTAATTAAAAACTCAGGGCTAAATTTTGCTGTCAAAAATATTTTCAACTCACGAGTAAGCACAGATATTTTTCCTGAATATTTAATAGTAAAATGTGCCATTAGTGAATGGTTTATAATCTTTGCATAGTAAAGAAGTATCAATTCAAATATGTCTAGGTTAAACAAAGTATCTTTAATACTTCATCTTTTTAATAATATAGATTTAGAGCTTAAAATGATACATTAAATCCCACAAACACTATGATTATTGTTGTTGTTGTTAAAATTATTAATTTGTCTTGTTCTAGCAGCCATTAATATGGAATGACTAGAAGTTTCCATCAATGTTATTATATAAAAACACAAAAAATATTTATTTGTTTCAAGCATTATCAACAAATGTAAAGGTGCAGAAATCTGTTTTTATAGGCTTAGGTTTCAGTGAAGCTTATCCAGTAAAAGAAAATTTAGACACTATATATAAGTCATTTATGTGCTATAATTTTAGGAATTTTAGGGCATCAAATGGACAAACTTATGTGTGACCAAATGCAACTTTCATATTTTGCTTTAGAGTTTGAAAATTCATTTAGTGGGTCAGAGACTGTCTAGCAGATTGAACACTTATTTTGAAGGTTCCCAACACAGGTTCAGTACCCAGGGTTACATATAATCCTTAGGTCCTACTTGAAGATTCCTGAACATAGACAGGGATAAGTCCTGAATAACAGTGAGTATGCCCAAACACAAAGAAAAAAAAATTCAGTTTCTACATATATTCTAATGATATAAAATAATAATAATAATGAACCTGGGGAGCCACTCTAAGAGTTATAAAAAAAAGCAGGAAAATAAGCAGCCAAAATATTTTAAAGAAGAATTAATTTAGAACGTTAATGGAAGACTCAAGTTAACATTTATTTCAAGCCCAGTCCAGGTATGCTGATCCAGAGGCTCATATACATGGGGTAGAACTGCTACTGGTTCTCCCTGTGCCCAACTGATCACAAGGTGCTCGGGAAGGAGGGTGGTTCTAGTCCGGCCCACCACTCAGCAGAAACTTGCAAGAAGCCAGAGGAACCCCCCACACCATGAGGGCCGCCATTTTCCACATCAGGAATCCCCACCTCTTCAGAGCTCCACCCAGCAGAAGAGCTGATCACAAGCCCGACTCGTCAAAGACCCACTCTGCAGCAGTCTTTTTTCAAGTCCAGCCCAGGTATGCTGATCCAGAGACTCACATACACAGGGCAGAGCTGCTACCGGCTCCCCCTGTGCACAGCTGATCACGAGGCGCCCAGAAGGGAAGGCAGGTTCTAGCCCTGGCCTGCCACCCCATCAGAGCCTCGCAAGAAGCCAGAGGAACCCCCGCACTCATGAGAGCCACAATTTTTCCACATCCAGACTCCCCACTTGTCAGAGCTCCACCCAGCAGAAGAGCTGATCACAAACCTGGTCCATCATTAAATGCTCAAGATTAGAGGTGACTACAAGGGTATCCCACCCACATGGCAGAGTCTGACAAGATACCCATGTCGTATTTGATATGCCAAATACCAGTAACAGTTATAGACCTAATTCGCATGACCTGATGGAATTGTTTGAGACTCTTTTATGCTCCTGCATATGCCCTTGGGCTATATTTGCATGTGTCAGGACATATGGAAATATTACTGGTGCCTGCTAGAGCAAATCGATGATCAACGGGAAGACAAGTGATACAAGTGATGGAAGACTACTATAGTTTGTGAGTTATGAACAAAGAGAAGACTGGAATAGGTATGATATAAAATACTTAAATCAGATTCTAAGATTTTATTTACATTATTATAAATGTATGCCTTTAATTGACATTTTTCTAGTGAACAGATTCATATCATATCAGTACTCTATAGGAATCGTTTAAAATTGTATATAATAAAAAAAAGAAACTACTGATATTTACAGTAATTGTAATATACAGGAATGCAGGTAGATTTTGGAATAATGTCTATTCTTAGAAGAGAAAGGAGTTCTACTGTTCTCTCCATTTTACAATGACATGAAGACAGGATATGTTCCCCCACAAAAAGCTGCTAAAATTCCAACTGAAAATTTAATATTTCCCTGGCATTAAAATAATTTTTTTAAGTCTGAGACATCTAGAGCAACTGAAGATTTAAAGTAGTACTTACTTTATTAGAGTACATGATTACTGTTTGGAACACTCTAGTAATAAAAGTGCTAATAAGTAAGAATGATAGAATGATAAGAACAAATGTTATTATAAACAGAGATTTTTATATAAAACTAACTTGTCCTATCAATTTCACATGCAGAGGTCAGAGTCATACATTTGAATTAACATAGCATAAAAAAATTTTTCTACAAATACAGTTTTCAGAAAAGATAGTGTTACAAGGTCTTTTTATAATATTTTAATACTTCAGTGTTATTTTAGCCAAATAACATTGACTAAGAATTTAATTAAGAATATTTAATTTAATCAAATGTTAGGCAATATTGTAATCATGAATCTCTAAGCCTGCTTACTAGGTTTTCCTCAGGTAAAATTTAGATCAAATAAAGTCTCCTAGAAGAGACCTCTTAAATAACTAAGAAGATAGATATCAGCTTACATTTAGAATGTACATTCAGAGATGAATATGCGTATAAAACAATTTTTGGCAACTGAATTAGACTCCTTATCTAAAAGTAGCCAAATGAGGAAAACCAAAAAAATATTATATCTTGTAGCATTCTAATGAGAAAATATAGTCTTTGAAGACATTCAATATATGCTTATAACTAAAGTCATTATATTGATGAATGACTGAATTATATTTTGCTTTATATTATATATGTTCACATAACACTACTTTATTGATTCTAAAATTATCATAGCCTTAGAATATTGTTCATTTGTATAAAACCACTGTGAAGGCATATTATTTACTAATGATTTTTAAAGTGTTATTTCTGCACAAGTTGAGATAAATTCATATGGAGGTTGAAAAACATACCTACGTATCAGTATAGAGATGGGACTTGACAAGGTAGACAAGGATTGGCTGACTGACAACACCGAACATTTTCAAATTGTGAAATATATACTCATATATAAATTCAGCCTCAGAAGACATCTAATATATCTATGCATTAATATTGTGGAACAAATGCAATTAATAAAGTAAAAATTGCTGTGAGTTTTCTAGTTATAAGCACTAATTTATCAATTAACTGAATAATTCTCAAGCTATTTATGGCTACCTTTGCAATTTTTGAAGGAGGAAATATTTCCTGCTTGATTGTTGTAAAAACCAATTTGTGTATCCTGCCACTATGAAGATGGATTACAAAGAAAATTATGTTTTTGAATCAAAGAAATAAAATATTGATAAATAATTTCAATTGTGCTATATTCTGAATTTGAAATAATATTTATTTTACAATTATCAATATCATATCAATATGGAATGCAGGAATTGTAAAGTTAGACAGTGTCTTACAGTGAAAATCATCAGTACAGAAAACCACTAACTCCTTAATAAAATGTCATATCTGGAAATTATTAAAATATCTGTAGATCACTTTGTGTCAGGATAAATTTGAGTATATTGGTTTAGGAAGCAAACTTTGTGTGAAAATCTCCACATAATTAAACATTTTCTTCTTGTGTTTTCAAATGAGTGAAAGAAAAGGTAGGCCATTTTTACTAGGAAATATGGATATAAACAATATATATATATAATACACATAAAATATACATATATTTATGTATATATACATAAATACATATTTATTTATATATATATATATATATTCAACAAGCCAGACCACGCCCCCCTCACTCCATGGGTGCTGCCATTTTCCACATTTGGACTTCCCTCTCCTCCAGAACTCCACCCAGCAGACCAGTCCATCACAGTCCGGCTCCTACTGGTCGGCGCGGCCGCGTGTTCATTAATAAATGCTTTATTTGGAGGTGTTTAATAGAGTTTGCCTCCCTCTCGGCAAGCCTGGCAAGCTTCTCATGTTATATTTGATATGCCAAATTCCAGTAACAATTATATTAGGTCATTTTCATGACCTAATATAATAGTTTGAAGCTCTTTTATGTTCCTGTAGCAAGCGTGCCCTGGCTCTACTGGCATGAGACAGGACATATGGAGATATTACTGGTGCCCGCTCTAGCAAATAGATGATCAACGGGAAGATGCGTGATCGTGATCGTGACCCACAAGGTCCTTCTTATTATTATCTGCATCAGGGTGATTCTGAGTATCTTGTTCTCATGTACTGAAAAGGTCACACTCGCTTGCTTAGAGCAAAC
This sequence comes from Cryptotis parvus, assembly GCA_021461705.1. Classification (NCBI taxonomy): domain Eukaryota; kingdom Metazoa; phylum Chordata; class Mammalia; order Eulipotyphla; family Soricidae; genus Cryptotis; species Cryptotis parvus. Next base: position 6,089 of record JAJIBD010003463.1, on the reverse strand, counting down.
TAGTATGACCCTTCCTATAGTCTTCCTATAGTCTCAATGTAGCCAGGGTGGTAGTCTCCTGGTAAATTAACTGTCCCACGCTGGGTGCAGTGGGTATAAAGAGGAGCTGTGCCTAATCTAGAAAACATAGAAGTCTTAGTAGATGTGTAAGTCAGGAAGTTATTCAATCAAGGTGACTTCTGTAACTGCCACCCCTCTAGCAGTGTTTACATAGAAGAGAGGTCTCATTAGAATGAACCTTGGCTTAAGTAGATTAAGCTGGGAGTGGGCAAAACAACAAAGGTCCCAGAATTAGCTAAACCTGTCCTCCAACAGTCGGAACTGAACCCTGCTCAGCCCCCGCCAGGAAAGCAAAGAAAGCTGCACTGTGGCTCCAGCCCAAAATTATTCCTCGTCCTGTGCTCAGGAGTGACCCCTGGTGTTGAATCAGGAAACTATATGCCGTGCTGGAATTTCTTTGTTAATTTGTTTGGTTTTTGGGTCATACCAGTGTTGCTGGAGACAGACGTAGTAGCTAGCTACTTTAGCTCTCCACTGTGCCCGGCCGCTCATGCGGCACCCAGGAGGGATGGCAGGTTCTAGCCCTGGCCCGCCATCCCAGCAGAGCCTCACAAGCCAGACGACCCCCCCCTCCATGAGGACCTCCATTTCCCACATCCGGACTTCCCGTTGTCAGAACACCAGCCGACCAGCCTATCACAGCCCGGCTCATCGAGATCCACCCTGCTGCAGTCTTTTTTTAATCCGGCCCAGGTATGCTGATCCAGAGACAGACATGGGGTAGAGCTGCTACTGGCTCTCACTGTGGCCAGCCGCTCATGTGGCACCCATGAGGATGGCAGGTTCTAGCCCTGCCTGCCATCCCAGCAGAGCCTCACAACAAGCCAGATGACCCCCCCACTCCCATGAGGACCTCCATTTCCCACATCGGACTTCCCCTCGTCAGAACTCCACCCAGCCGACCAGCCTATCACAGCCTGGCTCGCGCAGCTGCTGCTGACCATGCAGTTCATCAATAAATGCTGGATTTTGAGATGACTACAAGAATATGTTACCCGTACGGCAGAGCCTGGCAGCTACCCGTGTCGTATTTGATATGCCAGATACCAGTTACAATTACAGACCTCATTCCCATGACCTGCTGGAATGGTTTGAGTCTCTTTATGTTCCTGGAGCAAGCAGGTGCCATTGGGCTCTACTTGCATGAGACAGGTCATATGGAGATGTTACTGGTGCCCGCTCAAGCAAATCGATGATGAACAGGAAGACAGTGATACAGTGGATACATATTTATATATACATATATACATATATAAAGTATATATATTTTTATGCAGTTTTATAAACATATTTTGCTTATATATTTATATATTTTTCTATATATATATTCATATATTTGAAATAATTCATACATTTGAATCAATATCTCAATCAAATCAAAATAAAAATATAATATATTATATATAAATGAACAATTATAATTGTTACATATTACATAACAATACTATATTTATTGTTATATAATATGTAAAAATTATAATATATAACAATTATATATTTAAATATTACTTATATATATTTATATATGCATACATTTGAAAGTAGTTAAGGGAGAAGTCAAAACTTGAATCGAATACTCTTCAGTTAGAACTCTCCTAATGTTTCCACGCACCTCATAAAGACACACACATATTAACTGCAGGATAAATCATTATTATTCAGTACTTACTAAGGAAAAGGATATGCCATTTGTTTAACATACATTTGCCCTTTAAAGAAAGATTTCCACTGTACCAATTTAAATGACCAACTATAAACGATATGTTAATTGTCTGTTCATTTAGTTGAAAACAAGCATAGCATCTAGTCCTTTGTTCTTACATTGGATTCACCAAAAGAGTTGAACATTTATTAAAAATCTGGAATTTTCATCTTATAAAACTGAAAGATTAAAATCAAATGCAACTAGAAATGACATCCTCTTTCTTTCTGTCTCTTTTTAAATTAAGAAGCTTGAAACATTTTTTCACGGCAACAGTCAAAACACCCTCTCCACTATATTTTCCTTATAACCCTTTAAAATAACACTGTCTACAATTACAGCATCATTTGTTATGCATTATATAATAGACTGAAAATATAAAGTATTATCATTACTTTTGTCCTTTGTTCTTTCAAGCCGGAATATTGCATACTTCTTTACTTTGACATTTATTGCTTTTAGATTGGTAATAGAATGGTTTTTGTTGCTCATTATCTTGAATGATGGTAATATTTGAGTTAGGGAGTCTGTGTTCTATGTTAAATAAAGATTTCATATAATTTAGCAAAGGTTATTACTGGACAATTACCCAGAATACAGTTCAAGTATAATAAAGTTTTGTCATATCCAGCCTTAAGTAGAAAATTTACTATGATTTCTAGGAAATTGGATTAGGTACTATTATTGTATACTTTCTCAGCTATTTTTTTCACATATTCATCCTGTTCCTAGGTAAAAAATTGTAGTAAATAATTTTCCTTCAATAGTAGATGAAATAAAATGCAGGTTATTATGTGTCAAGATGTTTTTATTTGAATTCAATAAAACACACATAATATTACATTTTAGTCTCATGATACTGGGAACCAATGTCCTACATTCTCATGAAGCATACATATGTTCTTTGGAGGCATCTCCAAGTACTTGAAAGCTGTAGCAAAATATTCTAAGTGTTTCAAATGAGAAAAAAGAGACTGTAATAAGAACAAAAATACATTTTCCACAGGAAATGATGTCTATGAGAAAACACTTTTCTGTATAGCATAATACAGGGAATGGAATTTTAAAAGATATAAATTTCCTGAAAATATAATTGACAATGTAATATTTGCTCAAAGACTAAACTGAAAAAATATACATTTGAGAATCAATAGATTAAAATATATCAATTAAGCGTTTGATATGTTGCTGGAAATCTGTTTCTTATTAACCAAATTTCTGTAAATTGATACTAATAACACTTATTTATTAAGTGGAAGGGTGAGTTTGGAATCCATGTTAATCTATAGAAGAATGAAAAGAAAAAACTTGAGTGCAAAATATCTGGAAACAAGTGGGCCAGACATGGCCACTTCTAGTTAAAAGAAATAGGATTCTTTTAGCTTAAGCTGCTTACTAGTGTAGCCATATGTAAAATAAGGAACATGTTCTAATTGAAAATATTTCAGAGAAGTAAAATTCTAATGAATTATCACTGTCACTGTCTTCCCTTTCATCATTGATTTGCTCGAGCAGGCACTTCAGTAACATCTCCATATGACCTGTCTCATGCAAGTAGAGCCCAAGGGCACCTGCTTGCTCAGGAACATAAAGAGACTCAAACCATTCCATCAGGTCATGGGAATGAGTCTAAGGAAATAAATATGCATGACTGATTTCAACAAATGTTAATATGGAAACATGACAATTACTTTATATATTGCCAAACATAATTGTCATAGGGTCTGATAGGTATAAAAGTCATAATTATAACACGTGATTTAAATCATTGAGAATTATTTTATTGAGAAAGTTATTTATGCTTACCAAGAAAATCTTGAAGGGCTAAACATGTGCTCTCTTTTTTCTTAAGCAATGCTATAATAATTTAGATTTAGTTTACCCAAACCCAATGTGTGGGAGATTTTGTACAATGAAATAACAAAGCAGCAGTTAATTACTGTTGAACAAAAATATATTCTGAACACTAAAGGAAGAAGTTGTATATTTATTCATGTTAAATCGAATACCATAAAGATGACTGCCTCATGTTCATTGTGCATTTAACCAATGTAAATAAAAAAAAACGTTTTTCATGGTATGACTCCATAATAGATTCCTGCAAGCTTCACTCTAATGGAATATGCACTAAAATAATTGAACTATGATACATAGGGGTCAGTATATATTCCAGATGAAAATAGAATAGTGTTACAACTATTCCTGCATTTATCAATTATTCGTCAGATAAATAATAAAAGAGCATATGTAAACATTGATATAGATGAAAATAAAACACAGAATATAGTTTTAATTATTTGCTTGATGTGTAAGGTAGATAAATACATAGATACATGTCAAGTGTTGGTATAAGAACTATCATTTAAAGCTGGACACTAAATGTTACTTAACAATGCATTTCTGTATAGTTTCTTTGTGGGACCCTTCATATGGTTTTTGGATTGATCTTATTTCATGTTCGCTGTGTGACTTGCATTCTTAATGATGTCTATGGACAATGTTCTTCCAGTGTCTCTCATATGGCTGTTGGCAGGAATGCAGTTTCTTGATAGTTCTGGCATTGAGGACTAATTTCTTAACTGGCTACTTTCCAGATACTGCTCTTATTTCTAGACATTCAGATTTCTATAATATCTTGTGTCAATAAAATCAGTGAGTGGTGAAATGGAAAAATATAATTTAGTCAGGTATGACAACATTCTCTCAACATTGCCATATGTATTCATTTGAAACAAGTTATAGAAGGTAGAGTATAATATACAAGCTATTGAAAACAACAGAAGGGAAGCATATTTTTTTGTCTGCTTCTAAACATTGCTTGTCCTATATAAATCTTTCTAATAAGTTAATTTTCAACGAAAAGTGTGATACTTTTAAAAGGCGATGGCTGAATATTATCGGGTCTTGTATTGTTTTATCTTCTGTCAGGTTTTAGTTGTCTATATTATGCTTTAGGTTATATGCATTTGGAAAAGGTAGGATAGAGAAGCAACTGAATTTGAAGACAAAAAGTAGACAAGAAATTAAGTTTCATATAAACAAAATTTATGAAGAATGATAGAATGTGGGAGAATCGAGGTGAAGGAGGTCTGGAGGTTGTGCAGTCTTGAAATCCGTACCATATTATGTGTTTTAGCGTAATACTAAGGTCAATGACTTGACTCTATGAAGCCATTTGTAATCATATTAGTTCAAAGTGCCCTTATTATTATACTCTTTTGTCACTTGTTACTTGTCTTCCCATTGTTTGTTCGATTTGCTTTCGAGTGGGCACCAGTAACATCTCCATTCGTTGGGAATGAGGTCCATAATTGTTACTGTTTTTGGCATATCGAATACACCACTGGTAGCTTGCCAGGCTCTGCTGTGACTCTGGGTTCATTCCAGGGGTACCAGTCTTTTCTGTATGTCAGACTATCAACCAGAGGCCCAGGGAGCAGAACACTGGCTGTTAGATAAAAACTGTCTCCTGTATGCCAGCTGCCTATGCAGCCAGCCACCGGAAACCACACCTGCAATACTTCTCAAGGAGCAAGGGTTTTAAGCTAATACTATAGAAATGCATGGCACAATGTGTCTATGGCAACAGACCATAATCTGTGTGCACACTTCATGATTCAGAATATTTCTGCAATAACTATGGTCCAGATCGATCAGCTGGCAGAACTTTTTCCATCCCTTAGAATCACATGTACTAGCAACTTACGACTACTTTAACTAAATTACCAGATTAATGCAGAAGGAATTAATTCAAAAAGCAACTAGCATTTAAAAAATTAGGGTGCACAAAAAGAAGGGGAAATCATTTAGAAACAAATATTCATGTGTGCATATTTAGTGTTTTCTATAAGTTAAAAAGAAAAATCCATGGTTCATTTGTTAAAATATCTTTATATGTAAGGGATACACCTGGAATTCTTTATCCCCAAATAAATAAAAGCTCTATCTATGCATCCTAGGTCACAATGAATAATTCGTCATTCCTGTCTTGAAGAAACAGGGAAGTGATAGCTAATAAGGTCTCTTCTATTAACTCAGGCTTAAAAATGGCTGTTTTCTATATATAGAACATCTATGTGGCACTAGGTTTAGCCAGGATACAAGAGTTAATAGCTGAAAGAAAGGCTTGGGATTTGATTTCTGGTTTCTCTACATGGCGACTACTGCACGCCAAAGAGGGAAGTACTGAGTTGGAAACAATGTAATAGCCCCCAAGCAGCTAAAGGCCAGGCAAATGAAGAGGAGGAAGGGAAGATTTTTTTGTTGAAAAAGTTTGCTTGGATAAAAATATTAATAAGTTATCAATGCATTGCTCTCCTTGAAGAGA
>JAJIBD010003462.1:0-111112 GCA_021461705.1 Cryptotis parvus | reverse complement strand
GTTTGCTCTCCCTGTGCCCAGCCGTTCATGAGGCAGTCGGAGGCATGGTGGGTTCCAGCCTTGGCCCACCACCCCGGCAGAACCTCACAACAAGCCAGACGACCCCCACACCCACTCCATGGGCGCCGCCATTTTCCACATTGGACTTCCCTCTCATCAGAACTCCACCCAGCCGACCAGCCCATCACAGCCCGGATCATCGACACCCACCCTGGAGCAGTTTCTTCCTCAATCCGGCCCAGGTATGCTGGTCCAGAGACTCTCAGACCTGGGGCAGAGGGGTTCCTTGCTCTCCCTGTGCCCAGCCGCTCATGAGGCAGTCGGGAGGCATGGTGGGTTCCAGCCTTGGCCCACCACCCCCGGCAGAACCTCACAACAAGCCAGACGCACCCCCCACCCACTCCATGGGCGCCGCCGTTTCCACATTGGACTTCCCTCTCATCAGAACTCCACCCAGCCGACCAGCCCATCACAGCCCGGCTTTGCGCGGCCGCCAGTGGCCGCTGCGGTTCATCAATAAAGGCTTTATTTGGAGGTGTTTATAGAGTATGCCTCCCGCACGGCAAGCCTAGCAAGCTGCTCGTGTTGTATTTGATATGCCAAATGCCAGTAACAATTATATTAGATCATTCTCATGACCTAATATAATGGTTTGAGGCTCTTTATGTTCCTGTACCAAGCCGTTGCCCTTGGCTCTACAGCATGTGACAGGACATATTGAGATATTACTGGTGCCCGCTCTAGCAAATAGATGATTAACGGGAAGATCGTGATCGTGATCGTGATGTTGGCATGTACCACCAGTGGTTCTCACTTAGATGTGGCTTAAAGAAAACAAACTACAGGACGGGTGTCAATGTATTAAGGTACAGCTAAGGAGCTGATAAAATATAACTGCTACCATAAACTTTTTAAAATAAATGCAGGCTATTGCATGGCAGTTCTTTATCTGTTTTTCTTTGCTTTGTTTTGTTTTTGTTTTGTTTTGTTTTGTTTTGTTTTGTTTTTGTTTTGTTTTGTTTTGTTTTGTTTTGTTTTGTTTTGTTTTTGCTCTGTTTTGGGACCACACATGGTGGTTCGCAAGTGGGTGAACCACCATAAACTCTAAGCCCAGCACTCCGACACCTTCACTCTGTTCCAGCCCAGCCATGTAGCATGAGGTCAAGACCAAGACCACAGCCTCGCCTCCAGCCACAGTCACTGTCCCCCCGAACCCTCAGTCCCACTCAACATCCCTAACCTTCAGCTGGCAGGGCCCCTAGAATGCATCTCCACCCTCCACCAAGCAGCTTCTCTCTGCCCATCTCACTGCCACTCTCCCAGGGTTGCCATCCATTAAACCCATCTCAGATTGGAAAAAAAAAATCACTGGCACCCACAGCAGCTAGTGCTCAGTACATACTCCTGGTTCTGTGCTAAGGGTACCACTCCTTGCAGGCTCAAGGGACTACATGGAGTGCAGAGGATTGAACTCAGGTTAGCCATTTACAAGGCAAAGACTCTACCCACTGTACTATAGCTTGCATCCCTGCATAATAGTTCTGACCCTTTCAGGCAAAGGAGGTTCGGGTCAAAGTGACATTAAAGCAGTAGAGCGTTTGCCTTGCACGCCATTGACGTGCAAGCGCCATTGATCGCTGGCATCCCATATGGTTCCAGGAGCACTTCCAGAAGTGATTACTGAGTGCAGAGCTAGTGGTAAGCCCTGAGTATTGCCATGTGTCGCCCCAAACAAAAAAATAAAATCAAACAAAGAAAGAAGCTGCTTCATCATATTGGTACATTGCAAGAGCCAATGTGTGGGAAAATTCCCAAATACATCCCTTCACAGGTGTTCATAAGAATAAAAATATTACAATTTATAGGTTCACTATCACTATCACTATCCTCTCGTTGATCATCTATTTGCTGGGGCGGCACCAGTAATATCTCCATATGTCCTGTCTCATGCTAGTAGAGCCCAAGGGCATCTGCTCGCCTCCAGGAACATAAAGAGCCTCAAACCATTATATTAGGTCATGGGAATGAACTAATATAATTGTTACTGGTATTTGGCATATCTCAAATAAAACAGGGCAGCTTGCCAGGCTTGCCATGCAGGTGGCATATTCTTGTAGTCACCTCTAAATATAGCATTTATAGATGCGCCTCACGCAAGTGGCCACGTGAGACGGGCTGTGATAGGCTGTCGATGGGAGGAGTTCGGACGAGAGGGAAGTCCGGATGTGGAAAATGGCGGCCCGATGGAGTGGGGGTCATCTGGCTTGTTGTGCAGCTCTGCTGGGGTGGCGGGCCAGGGCTAGAACCCGCCATCCCTCCTGGGCGCCTCATGAGCGGGTGGGCACAGGGAGAGCAAGTAGCAGCTCTGCCCCATGTCTGTAAGTCTCTGGTTCAGCATACCTGGGCCGGATTGAAAATTTATAGGTTACAGTCACAGAAAATTTATAGGTTATAGTCACAGAAACTGTCAAGTATGGTAGATCATTCTTTAAAATGTACTCGGACACTTGTTGAGCAGTTCTGGACAAAGGATGAACTTACTGAAGAAAAAAAAAGCCTTTTCAAGAATCCCAATACAGATAACATCTAGCTACTTAGTGAAACTGTCTAGGAAATAAAATTTAATATGACATATTTAGAAACAGATAAACAGTACCAATGGATGAATTGGTATCTTGCTGAATTATCCCCCAGTTCTATCAGTCTGTCACGGACTGGGAAGTTCCTGCAGCAATGCAGCTCAGAATGCTCTGCAATGTTGATCATAGTGTTGTAGGCAGGCAGACCGGGGCGCCACATGGCAATAAAAATATTCCTGAAGAAGAAATCCAGAGCCACACCTGATTGAAACCGAAACCAAACTTGACAAGACCACTATCAACAATAGACCCTGGGGGAAGGGAAGGCCAAAGGGAATGTGTGAAGCCCATAGGCCACTGACCCTTCTGATGGCTTTAGCTACTTAAATCTCCTGAGAAAAATAAATCAGCATTCCAGCCCAGGACCCAGCTCACAGAAGACTCCAAAGCACTCCAGTGAAGACCACTCCCAAAGTCTACTCCCTCTGGCAACAGCCCTAGCAACCTAGGTTGAAGCCCCGTATGGGAGTAACTTGGGAGAAATCTATAAAAGCCGTCCTGACCAAAGGACAGCGCCAGCACATGCTGCATGGACACACATGCTGCCTGGACCCCATGTGGCCGAGCACATGTGGTGCCTGGAGCACGTGTGTTGCCCACATTTCCCCTCTTGAGATGTGTACTTTCTTTCCTTACTTTCCCCTCTCTTTCCCTTCCCTAAAACCTCCTTAGTAAAACCTGTTTTACTTCACTGCTCGTCGACTCCTGAAAATTATTTTTCTGCGCAGGAGGACGAGAACCCTGAGGCAATCCTGGGTAAGGCCTAGGCCTGACTTTCCTTTCCTGCAAAGAGCAATTCCTCGCTCCAGCCTGAGTCCATGGCTCCCTGAGAAATCTCGGTGGTGGGGATCAACTCCCATGTCTAGAGATCAAGCGGACATCAGGTGTGGCTTTGACGGCCACCTCGTGGAGCTGGTGGGGCTCAGGCCCACGCCGCAGGGGCTCATCGCAGACTTTATCAGTCCTTAGCCTGCCCAGCGGATCCCGGGTGGCAGAGGCGGCTGGGGAGAAAGCTTAACATCTCTTCTCCCTTCCGGCCTCCACATAAGTCACCTGTGAGACCCACCTGCATCAATAGCACGAAAAAGAAAACTTGGAGCAACATATAAAGCCCTTAAGTAGCATATAAAGGAATATGTCCGGCTCCTCTGCCCTTGGGGAGCTGTGTTCCTCTTGAGCATGTTACTCTCTTACTTTCTCTCCCTCCTTCCCCTTCCTCAGAATCTCCAAATAAAATCTATTTTCACTGCCTCCCCCTGTGAAAGGATGGGTTCAGGAACACTGTATGAATGAAACCCAATCATGGACAGCTTTTTAATTGCCTGTTTCATGGTAAAATAATAAAAATATATATTTCTCAGTTAAAAAAAAAAACTGTTTTTACTTAAAAAAAAAAAACAGTGGGGCCCGGAGCGATAGCCCAGTGGGTAGAGCTGCTTTGCACGCCGCTGGCATGTGCCGGCCTGGGTTCCATCCCCGCACCCAAATGGTCCCCTGAGCACCGCCAGGAGTAATTCCTGAGTGCAGAGCCAGGAGTAACTCCTGAGCTCGCCGGGTGTGACCCAAAAAGCAAAAAAAAAAAAAAAAAAAAAAAAAAGTAAAAATGTCCTCTTTCCAAGTAAAGTGTTTCCTATAATGTTTGAGTTTGTATTATTTCTTCTCAGCTCCATCAACACTCCACATTCAATTATCTCCTGGTAGAAGCTCTTTTTAATGGTGTCAGCTTTGAACTGATGTATTGTATTTAGAACTTTCTACCATAGGTAGTATCCTTTTAATAACGTCAGGTACATAGTAGGAAAAAACGGCATGTTTGATAACTGTGATGATAATGATTATAATCAAGTAATAGAAGTAATCCTAAAAACAACAATCTGATTATAGGTTCTTAAGTTTTTCTTTGTCTAGGACTTTGTCAAGGAATTCTGAAGAATCAGAACTAGAATGTTGAGGGGGCCAGAGAGGAGTAGGGTCTTTGCTTTACATGTGGATGACCTGGGATTGATGGCACATCCCATATAGTCCCCAAGAAAGCCAGGAGTAAGCCCTGAGTACCTCTGGGTGTGGCTCAAACAATTTTTTAAAGTAATAATAGAGTGTTCAAAACCTGAATAGGCATTTATCAATTGTGACTGTTAATTTTTTTTTTTTTTTTGGGTCACACCTGGCGACGCTCAGGATTTACTCCTGGTTGTGCACTCAGGAATTACTCCTGGTGGTGCTCAGGGGACCATATAGGATGCCGGGGATCAAACTTCGGGCCGGTACAGGCCAGCCATGTGCAAGGCTACCGCCCTACCTGCTGGGCTATCGCTCCGCCCATGACTATTAAATTTTAGTGAACAAAATTTGTCATGTTTGAATCCCTGAAATAAAGAAATAAGTAATCTGTTGACTGGGGGTGGAGCTGGGAATAAGCCTGAGTCCTAAGTCTCTGCTATTTTAAGACTAGTTTTCTCTGGACCCAGCAACAGAATATTTTAAAGCTACATTCCTTTGGCCTGGTTGACATTTGAGTCTCTGCAAGTCTATAATCACCTAAGAGGTTTTACTTCAGCCAAGAAAATCCTCACCCCTACCAAGACTAGATGGTTGCTTGCTCAAGCTTCCATCTCAGTCAGAGCTGCCCTGACCCCTAAATGAACCCATTTTCTTGCCAAACCCTGTGAAGGCCCTATGCCAGCAATACCATCTGCTACAGCCGGGCTGCCACAATTTAAACCAGCTGCTGCAAAACACAGTAAAGTCAGAGTTTGCCCACACAACACTTGGACTCCAAACTCCAGGCTGTTTATCCTCAACCCCACAGAGAACAGCAATACATAGGAAGTTTGGGTGATCACAATGGTATCACAGTGAACATTCTGAATCCTAACCAACAGGACATTGACTTTTCCTCCCTTGGGAGGAACACTAAGAAAATGATGGGGGCCAGAGAGATAGTACTGCAGCTAAAGTGCTTGTGTTCCACACAGACAACTGTGGTTCAATCTCCAGGTCTCCTTAAGCACCACCAGGGTTATCCCAGAACACAGAATCAGGAGTAAGCCCTGAATACCACTGGTTGTTTTGAGTTTGTGCTACAACCAGTGGTGTTCAGGGCTTACTAAGTTATCTGAAAAAGCTTTTGAATATAGATTTCCAGTTACCACTTAATCCTATTTTTTTTAGAACTTCTAAGAGCAAAATTTTCACATCTAACTTTATTTTAATTCCACATTATTTCTGAATTCCTGTCAGTCGGGACAACCACTAATATACTCTACCTACAGAATGACAAGCTCCCAAGAGAAGTTTCCCTTCTCCTACTTAAATTGTAAGCTTGATTCTCCCATATCCAATGGAATCTGAGAATACTGCAAATGAAACAGGTAAGTTTCACTACAGTGACCTCCAATAAAGCTCTCCTCATAATCAAAATAAATCTGTACACTATCTTTAAATACTTTTAGGGCACTTATTAGATTTTTCTTTAAAAAAACAAACATATGCATTTATAAAAATTTAAAATTCTTTCTGTTCATCAAAAAATTAGCATAGGAACCAACATGAACAATAATGGCCTTTAACTCAATTTTCTGATTAAATAATACAAAACAGTCACCATGTTATTTTTATTTATTTTATTTTTGGTTTAGGGATACAACTGGTGGTGCTCAAGGCTTAGACCTGGCTGTGCACTCAGGGATCCTTCTGGTGGTGTTCGATGGGTTCAGCGCACCCTATAGGGTGTGCTGGGGGTTGAACCCAGGTTGGCCGCATGTAAGGAAAGCACCCTCCTACTGTACTATTGTTCTGAGCCCAAGGCATCATATGTTTTACCTTTCTATTCTCTTTCATATCTATATGGACAGATTGTTACATAGATCTATGTTCTCCTATTTTTAACAAAGCAAAGGAGAAAGATCTTTTCCAAACAATGACACCAGGGCTCAATTTCAAGTGAGTGATACAGGAAGCCTCTTGTCAGGAAAACCTTGGACAGTTGTATACGGCAAGTCAGTGGGGTTGGCAGGGTGCTCTTCACTCTTCACTTTACAATGTCATACTGGTTCCTTTGAATTTGAAAATGCTCATTTGAAAGCTAGCACTATGACTATATAATTTTAGAAGTTTAGGCCAGTCTGCTTTCATAGGAAAATGAATATTTTATGTTGAAAGAAAATTTAAAACAAGACATGTTCTATTGTCTTTATATCCCAAACACCATGAGAATCTTGACTTTTCTTTTGTCTCTTTGTTTTGCATTTTGAAGACACTTCTCATAGTTCCTAATAAGCAGCAAACCAGTTTATTTGGGCCTGGTTTGTTTGGGCCACATCCAGCAGTACTCAAAAGCTACACACACCTTGATACTGAGATTCACTCGTAGTAGCATTCAAGAGGCCAAAAATAGTGCTAGGGAACAAACCTGGACCTCTTGCATGCATCCTGTGCTCTAGTCTAAAGAACCATCTCCCCTAAAAACCAGAAATCACACTACCCAGTGTTATAGTTTACTGTGTCGAATCTCCACAACCACCCAAAAGGACTCATAAGATGCAGCTTATTATCATACTCCTGGTTGTGGTTTATTACAGCATAAAAAATATAAAGCAAAAAGCAAATGTAAATGTGCAGAGGAATACATTGGGAAGAAACCAGGCCTAAGCTCGAGTCCTTTTCTAGTCAGAGCACTGGTTTAATTGCTCCAAGAATGTTACAGCAAACATGAAACGTGTCTGGAAGAGAAACTGACTAGTGATCCAGGGCCAAAGTTTCTATGAAGGATTGATTGCATATTCACACAGCCTAGTTAGCACATATCAAAATCCTCATTCCCAAAGGAATTCAAGACAGATCATTACTGGTTAGACAGTTTAGGCACAAGGAACCATTTTATCAACCAATGTGCTTAAATCTGCCTGAAATCCTCCCTCATAGTTGCTAGTGAAGGGCTAACCCTGAAAGAGAGCAGTGCAGGTTTGTTAACTTGATTTTGTACATCACCTAGCCCAGTCATTATATAGCTCATATTAATCAGTGTGTCAGGCGAACGTGATAAACACTACACTACAGAAATGGCTAATCAGTGTGTTACTGGTGGAGTTACATAAACCAACAGAACAAAGAACTCAAAACACACCCACATTTTGGGGGAAATATACATTGGTGAAGGGATGGTTGTTGGAACTTTGTATGACCGAAGCCAATCATGAACAACTTTGTAATTATGTATATCACAGTGATTTAATAAAACATACAATTTTTAAAAAGGAAAAGAAATGGACCCACATTTATATGCCCAACTGGGTTTTAGCAAAGGTGCAAAGAAGTAGGGTGTGTGTGTGTGTGTGTGTGTGTGTGTGTGTGTGTGCGTCAAGCATTTGGTGTTCAGGGATCACTCCTGCTCTGTGCTCAGGGATCATTCCTGGCAGGACTCAAGGGACCATATGGAGTCCTGGGGATAAAATCTGGGTCAGCCACGTGCAAGGCAAGTGCCCTGTCCACTACTGTCTCTCTAACCCCAAAGCAGTCTTTGTTGTGGCAGATGATAGCCCAGTTTTTTTTACCCCACCCCCCCAAAAACCCATTTTTAAACAAATAACATGATAACAATTTGACGTGCACAGAAAATAGATGAAGCCTGACTTAAGCCTACATCTATTAGAAATAATTAGCTTAAAAGAAACATACTTAAATATAACACACAATTTTTTTTGGTTAATGTAGAGGCCCTAAGTACTGCCAAGTTACCATGGTGATCTGCACCACAGAGGCTAAGCAGCACAGTATACTCAGGTCCCAGCGTTCAACTATCCTGGCTGGCTAAGAATTCTCAGGAGTGCCCTACCCCAGCCCCTATCCTTTGGGAGATCCCCACCGCCCACAAAAAAAGTTTAGAAAATATATAATGTCTTACTTTCAGTTCTAAATCTAGACAAGAGTTCTTATCATTAAAACCAGTAGCATAATTTATAACATACAAAATTGATAAGTTGAACAATACCAATACGTAAACTTCACCCTATTAAATTAAAAGGATGAGAAGCCTTAGTGATAGTTCAGCAGGTAGGGCAGTTTCTTGGCACAGAAATGATGTTATGGGTTCAATCCCTGGCACCCTAGATGGTTCCCAAAATCCTACCAGGAGTGATCTCTGAGCACAGAACACAGAGTAATCCCTGAGCACCACTGAGCGTGACTCAAAAAAAAAAAGAAAAGACAAGCTAAAGATGTGGAGAAAGCATTTCATTTATAAAAATTTGGAGGTTTTCGACAATTATTAGCACACTGTTCCATTCTCTGTCTTACATAATTGTCTAAAGTTCTAATACCAACATAGAACTGAGCATAAATTACAGGCACAAAGATGCACATAATAACCTTTAAATGTATGTATTGTAATCCACAACGTGTAAGGGAAGGAGAGAGAGAGAGAGAGAGAGAGAGAGAGAGAGAGAGAGAGAGAGAGAACCTGTCATAGAGGTAGCCTAGGGGAGGGGGAAGGAATCGGGGCCATTGGTTTTGGGAATTGGGCACTGGTGGAGGGATGGGGGCTGGAACACTGTATGACTGAAATCCAAATATGAACATCTTTGTATATCTCACATTGGTATAATAAAATTTTAAAATTAAAAAATTTTAAAAAATTAAAATTAAATTAAATAATTTTTTTAAAAATTGGGGGTTTTTGTGGCCCATCCCTTGTGATGGTACTACCAAGTATACAGTGCTCATATCCAAGTGGTACGCAGCATTGAATTCAGGCCTCCTTACCTGCAAACTACGCACTCTAGTACTATCTCCCCAGTCACAATTCTCAAGCCACCAGTCCACAAATCTTGAATATATAATATATAAAGAACTCTCCCCAACCCTTCCCTCTCTCTCATACACACACACATACACACACACACACACAACTGAAAAACAATAAAAGGGACTGGAGCAACAGTAGAGTAGGTAGGACGTTTGCCTTGCACTAGGTTTACCAGTTCAATCCCCAGGCACCCTATATGGTCCCCAAAGTCTGCCAGGAGTGGTCTCTGAGCGCAGATCCAGAAGTAAACCCTGTGTACCACCAGGTGTGGCCCCAAAACCAAAACAAAGCAAATAAACAGAAACACACACTCACAAGACAAAACAAGGAACAGAAATTTTACTGAAGCACAAACAAGATGACAAATAACACACAAATCTGTTCAACATCACTTGCCTTTAGGGAAATGCAAACAAACCCTACAAAGATAGTCTACAAATCTCTCAGAGTGGCCAAGATCACTCCTCACTACTGAGTGCTGGAGATCAAATCCGCATAAGTCCTGAAGATCAAATAGCGCACGTAAAGAAGGCAAGTGCCTTAATCCCTGTAGTGTTTCTTTTGATATTTTTTCCCAGTGTTTTTGAGCAGTGTTTAGGGCTTAGTCCTGGTAAAATCTAAGAGATCACTCCTGGTGATGCTCAGGGAACCATATGGTATTCTTGCATCAAATCTGTATCAGCTACTTGTAAGGCAAGTAGCTGATCCTGCCTGCTGTACTATCTCTCCAGGCCCTGTCATTTCTGAAATATTGACAAAATGTTTTATAATCACACCTTGGCTTCATCTCTACCATGCTTTTCATCAAGCTTGGATTTCATCTTTGTCTTATGACAATCAGAGTATTTTTCTGCTTGGAGAAATTATGGATAAGAAAGTTTCATTTTCAGACCCCTAGATAATTACTCTAAATCTATGCCTGCATAATTACTCTAACTTCTATCCCTACATAATTACTCTAAATTCTATTTGGAAATTGAATAATTCCTTCTCATTACAATTTTGTCTATATTTTTATAATGCATAATTTTAATGACAACATAAAATGTTTATCAATTTCAACTCTCTGCTGAGAAATTTCCTAAGCCAGATCTACTAACCCACTAAAAATGCTGTAATTACCCAATTTATCACATTTGCTAACCAAGACATTCCAAAGTCCTTCTCCTAGGACCTAACATCAGTCTTATACTTTACTTCATTGACATATTTCTAAATGCCTGTCTAGATTCCAGTGCCTTCTTAAAGTCCTTTCATCTCTCTCTCTCTCTCTCTCTCTCTCTCTCTCTCTCTCTCTCTCTCTCTCACACACACACACACACACACACACATACATACATTTCATTTTTTTATTTGGGGGCCACACTTAGCGTTGCACAGGAGTTGCTTCTGGCTCTGCACAGAGGAATTACTTCTGGCAGTGCTCTGGGGACCATATGCAATGTTGGAGATTGAACCAGAGTTGGCAGTGTGCAAGGCAGGCAAACTACCCACTATACTATTGCTCTGGCCCCAACTCTGCCTGAGATTTTGTCTCAAAGTTGATGTGGTGATCTAGGGTTTTGTTATAACAGCATCCCAAATTCTGTTCCACTTACTTAATGCTATATAATTCCAAAGTTAGTTGCTTACGACAATCATTTTATATATCATAATTAAGAGAATCCATAATTTGGGCAAGTTTCAACTAGGTGATCTTTCTATTTCTATGGCATCAAGGGAAATTCCCTTGCATTCATCTAGGGAACAGGTGGCTCATGGTTCAAGACAGATTTACTCACATATTTGCACTATGGCAATGGCTTAATAGGCCACTAAATTTAGCTTTCTCAGTTGACCAGAATGAGACCTTTGCTGTATAATGATCTCCTCATCTGAGGGCTAATGGGCCTAGGAGAAAGTATGCAAACTGTTGGATGACAGGCCTACCTGGCTTGGGAGCTTTGTTGTTTTATTCACTCACAATTTAATCTGTTTGCATGTTCTTAAGCCAGGGTTCATACTAATGATATCTCTTCTTCTGTGTAAACACTGATAGAGGGTGTGGCAGTTACAGAAGTCACCTTGACTCTGAACGAATAATATATTCACTATGACTTCTATGTTATCTAAATTGGGCACAGCTCCGCTTTAGACCCTCTGGTCCCAGCGTGGGACAGTTAGAATTTACCAGGAGACTACCACCTGGCTACGTTGAGACTATCCTTTAAGATTATAGGAAGGATCATATTAGTTTGCCCTCAAGCAAGAGATCATGACCCTTTCAGTATACAGAGAACAAGATCCAAGTAATAAATAAGAAGGACCTTGTGGGTACCATCTAGATTACATGAAGCCCATGAAATTAAGATGTATTACTTTATACCATCCCCCCTCTCTCCAGTGTTTTACATAAGAGATAATCTCGGAAGAAGGGATTAGTCCTTGGCATAATCATTTGTTTAGACCTGTAGTAGGGGTGTACCACCACCCTTCTATTCTCTTCTACTATATAGAAGCTGTTTAGTTGATCTTTGTTCACAGGACCCTTCCTGAAGTTAGGATTACTTTTGTGTATATAAGGGGACTGACTTGAGGTATTGCCCCCTTTCTGGTGGGATCCACTTTGGTGGGACTCTCTCTGGTGGGATCCTCTTTGGTAGGATACTTGTGTCCCGTGTATGGTCTAAGTTCTGACCAGAGCTAGAGGTCTTCCATTATATTGGATTGCTGCAGTAGAGCTTGTTGTACTATTAAAAAGCCTTTTTGGAACTGTGCTGGACTCGTAAGTTTTCATCCGTTCCCTGGCAGCCTCGGAGGTAGAAGAGAACTTCTGTCCTGATACTGTTGGGGACCCCAGCAACTCCCCGACAGCAAACAATAAGCAGAAATTTCATGGGTTTTAGTGACCTAGCCTCAGAACTCAGAGAATGTTATTTCTGCTGTGTAAATCACATAAATCACTATTCTCTCGCATATGTAAGAAGAGAAGATAGAGATACTGTATCAGCCGAGAAAGTGTCAAAGAACTTGCCATTGTTTTTTAAGACAAGACAACCAATACTACAGAATAGGCTTAAGGATTCTTCAGGCAGAATTAGAATAATCTCAGATAAAAAACACATCTATACCAAAGAATAAATGCTAAAAATGAAATTAAACAGGGAACAGAAAGACAGTGTAGTATTTAACGTCTTGCCTTGCAGGTGAATAAGATCCCTGGCAGCTCAAATTGCACCCTGAGCACCATCAGGAGTGATCCCAAAGTAGAGAGTCAAGAAATAAGTCCTAAGCACTGCCAGATACAGCCCAAAACCTCCCTCAAGTGTAGGGAAATATAAAAGGACATTTTCAAAAATGTCGTATGTGTTCATTAGCATTTAAAACATATGTTAAAAACAATGCAAAATTTAAGAATAAATAAAAACATTTGATCATACACATTTGCAGAATCATTCATTTCATTAACTACCAATGAAAACTGTCAAAATAGCCAACCACTAAAACTACAGAGATAAAAAAGGTGTCTCTTTAAAAAAGTACAGTAGTCAAGTATTGACAACCATCACAACATGAATAGGGGGGAAATAAAATTTGGGTTTTTCCTGGGCTAGAGAGATAGTACAGTGGGTGGGTAGGGTGTTTGTATTGCATTCGGTCAACATGGGTTTCATCCCTGGTCATTCCTTATGCTTCGCTGAGAACCAGAAATAATCCCAGAACACAGAGCACAGAGTTAACCCTGACGACTTCTGGTGTGAGTCCCCTTCTCCCCAAAGTTGGGGTTTTTCTTTCCCAAGAGATGTCCAACAGGGATCGCCAGGTGTTGCTTGAGTCTCTAAAATGGCATTTCGTGCAGATTCTCAAGCTCCAAATACAGAAATACAGATAATCTTCTACACTCTCCTTTCAGGTACTCTGACTATCCTATTGTACTTCATCATTCCTTATAATAGACTCAGAACTTCTTTTAACATTTGCAAATAAAGTTTATAATTGCAAAGCAAAAATATCACCTTTGGAAAAGTCATATTAAAGACTGTTTACTATTGATCAAGGACATGGCACAGTGGTAGAGCACAAGCTTTGCATGTATAAGGTCTTAGGTTCAATCCCTGGTGAGAGAGAGAGAGAGAGAGAGAGAGAGAGAGTTTCTTACTAGTAATTTGAATTATAAAGAATACTTTGGGGGCTGGAGCAATAGCTCAGCGGGTAGGGCATTTGCCTTGCCGACCCATGCCGGCCGGCCCGGGTTTGATCCCCGACATACCATATGGTCCCCCGAGCACCGTCAGGAGTAATACCTGAGTGCAGAGCCAGGAGAAACCCCTGAGCATTGCCAGATGTGGCCCAAAAAAGCAAAAAAAAAAAAAAAAAAAAAAAAGAATACTTTGTTGGAGCAAGTAGACACAAATCTGTATATGTTTAAAAACATTAAGTACATGATTTGGTAAAATTGAATGGATTATAATCCCATCTCATAGGCTTTTTTCTTTCAATTTTTGGGCCACACCCAGTACTGCTCAGGGGTTACTCCTGGCTCTGCATTCAGGAATTACTCCTAGCCAAACTCAGAGATAACTATATGAATGCCAGGGATCAAATCCAGGATGGCTGCATGCAAGGCAAACACCGTAAGGGCTGGAGCAAAATTACAGTGGGTCGGGCTTTTGCCTTACACACAGCAGACCCAGGTTTGATCGCAGGCATCCTATATGGTTCCCTGGGCACCATCAGGAGTGATTCCTGAGCAGAGCCAAGAGTAACCCCTGGCATAGTAGGGTAACACCAGAAAAAAAAAAGTTCAAGGCAAGCATCCTAAATGCCATACAAACTCTCTGTCCCCAGGACCAAATTATTCTATGAAGGCAACTAAAATATTTTTATTCAATTGAATCAGCATACCAGTTATCAAGTGCCTTACGGACAGTACTCTCTTTCCAGCCCCTGACCTTCTCCCATTTATTTATTTATTTTTTGCTTTTTTTGGGTCATACCTGGCGATGCTCAGGTATGACCTGGCTCTTTGCTCAGGAATTACTCCTGGTGGTGCTCAGGGGACCATGTGGGATGCCAAGGATCAAACCTGAGTTGGCTACATGCAAGACAAATGCCTTATCCACTGTGCAATCGCTCCGGCTCACCCTTTCTCATTACTGCAAGGAATTTCAACCTCATACTTACCAGTAAAAGAGCAACTAGACTGGTGGGGTAGGGTGAAAGTAGGGGTCACACTGGCAGTGCTGCAATGCTGTTCTGCACCACTAGATTTTGAGTACAAATTTATTTTAGTTTATTTTTTTTCTGGGGAGCTATATCCAGCAGTTTTCAGGGCCTTATTCCTGACTCTGTGCTCAGGGATAACTTCCGACTGTCTCAGAGTACCATATGTAGTGCCAGGAATCAACCCAGGTTGGTCTGGTACAAGACAAGGGTGCTACCAGCTGTAATATCACTCAGGTCCTTGAATACATTTTTAAATCATCAAATTTCCTAAAATCTGATTAATGACAAGAAATGTTTATCAAATGAAGGAAAAATAACTCTTCTGGCATTTGCCATCACATTCTTATGTGCAGAGACTGCGCTTAACTTAATTGAGGTGGTGAGAGCTCCCAAAAGTGACCAGAGGACTTAGGGACCACTTTTGGCAATACAAGGTAACCAGGCCAGCAGTTCAGTGCCAGCCCTGAGGATGTATGAGGCTCAAGCCCTGTATCCAGGAACCACCAGCACACTTGGAAGGTGTTTAGGAGACTCCAGGGCCACACCCGTGACTGTGCTGGGCTTCTGAGACTGAGTCATAAAAGGCTGGGCAGGCTATGCCTCATCACTGACACACTTTGTCTTAGATTCCAGAGTCACCATGAGAAGACACCATGCTGGAGAAGACCCAGGACTGTCAATAAAACCAGCTGAGCCTAATCTTCTGTCAATGGTAAGTGTCAAGAATCTGAGGCAATCATGACTTTTGAATTTGTGGGTATTGAGGGTCAAGCCTGGAAGTGCTCAGGGTCATTCTGGTGGTGCTAAGGGGCCATGCAGTGCTGAGTACTGAACTGGGCATTCTGCATGCAAATAATGCATTCAGACCTTCTGTGTGTTCTCTCCCACCCAGCAGTGATTATTAATTGGTCTTGAAAGAGGATTTTGTAGAATCATATCAAGCATAAAATCTAGTATAAGAAATTATGATCAATGCTGGTAACAGAATTTGGTAAATTGTATTTTTAAACTGTATCGTATCACTGTATCACTGTCTTCCTGTTCATCTTCGATTTGCTCGAGCGGGCACCAGTAACATCTCCATATGACCTGTCTCATGCAAGTAAAGCCCAAGGGCACCTGCTTGCTCCAGGAACATAAAGAGCCTCAAACCATTCCATCAGGTCATGGGAATGAGGTCTATAATTGTTACTGGTATCTGGCATATCAAATATGACACGGGTAGCTTGCCAGGCTCTGCCATGCGGGTAGCATACTTTTGTAGTCATCTCAAAATCCAACAATTATTGATGAGCCGGGCTGTGATAGACTGGTCTGCTGGGTGGAGTTCTCACGAGGGGGAAGTCTGGATGTGGAAAATGGAGGTCCTCATGGAGTGGGGGTCATCTGGCTTGTTGTGAGGCTCTGCTGGGGTGGCGGGTCTGGGCTAGAACCTGCCATCCCTCCCGGCACCTCATGAGCGGCTGGGCACAGTGAGAGCCAGTAGCAGCTCTGCCCTATGTCTGTCTCTGGATCAGCATACCTGGGCCGGATTAAAAAGACTGCAGCAGGGTGGATCTTGATGAGCCGGGCTGTGATAGGCTGGTCTGCTGGGTGGAGTTCTGATGAGGGGGAAGTCCGGATGTAGAAAATGGAGGTCCTCATGGAGTGGGGGTCATCTGGCTTGTTGTGAGGCTCTGCTGGGGTGGCGGGCCAGGGCTAGAACCTGCCATCCCTCCTGGGCACCTCATGAGCAGCTGAGCACAGTGAGAGCCAGTAGCAGCTCTGCCCCATGTCTCAAACTGTATCGTATATTAAAGTTAAATTTAAACATACACAAAATTTAGTTTTATATCTCAAGAAAATATGCATATCTATGTATTCCTTACATAAGTACCAAAAAATGGTCCAGAGTTTCAAATCAGAACTCTTATATTAGCTAAAAAGTGGACATTACCCTAAAGCCTATCAAAAATAAGTTAGAAAAGTTCCATGCTATTTATAAAATAGAATACCAAAGAGTATTCGAAATAATCTATGTGGAGCAGCATGAACAACTCTAACAAAGTTGAGAGAAAACATCTAGACAAAAAAATTAATATTGGTGACATGAGCAACAGTGAAAAGAAAGGCCTCTCTGCACAGACTCAGGAGCCCAGATAAAGCACCTGAGCCAGGGGGGCACATATACATTTCTTAGAAGTGTGAGACCCAGCAGAGACTGAAACTGTGACCTCAGGACCTGCACCTATGTGTTTCTTCTCCCCTAGGTAGAATCTTGGTGGGGGTAGTTCACACAGCCAGAAGTCAATCTTCCCTTCAATATGGATTACACCCACATTTTGGCCTCCTATACCAGAATCTCACAAGGGTCCTAGCTACCCCAACCACATTATGTTAATAGTGCATTAAAATACCCCCAAAGCTCACAAAAAATAATGATAAACTCAAGAATCAATACAATCCCAATATAAAAGTAACAGTAAGTTCATATCAAAGAGCACATCCTCTGAATCAGCACTAGCGGTCCCACACAAGTCACACAGGAACACCAAAATGTAAGTTAATATTCTTGAAGGGGGAAAGAGGAGACCACCATCTACTAAGCTCCCCGGAGTGCTACCTGGCAATCAGAGGGAGTAACTGATAGTGCACTGGGAGGATCCAGCTCCAGACTACTGCAGCATCATGAAGAAACAACACAGATCCCCACTACAAGGAGTGGATGAAGAAAAGAACCCTGAAGCTTCAACAAGAAATACCCACACACATAATCTCTCTGATAAAGAATTCATAGGTGAAATGGTCAGAATGTTTAATGAGCTCAAAGAAACAGTGGAACAGAGAGCCAATAAAATACAGAAGAAATAAGAAAACTATAAACAAAAGTGCATTAGTAAAAACTATGATAGATAAAATGAAAAACTTAATGGGTGCCCTCAACAGTAGAATGACAATAGCCAAAGACTTAAATAAACTTAAAAAGATGAGCAGCAGAAAGCATTCAGGCAACAATAGAAGCTGAAAAAAAAAGACCTCAAAATAGCTAAAGAGTGGCAAGAGAACATTGGGATGAATTAAAGAGGAACAACATAAGAATCATCTGAGTCCCAGGGGAACAGGGAGACAATCCCAATGCTGTAGGAAGAGCTAAAGACGCCATTGCTGAAAAGTTCCCAGAGGTGGATGATGTAAGTATCCAGATCCAAGAAACCCAAAGGGTACCAGCTAAAAGAGAGCCTAATAAAAAAGACTGCAATACATATACTAATCAGAATGATGAATACCATAGATAGAGACACAATACTCCAAGCAGCAAGATCAAAGAAGGAAATTTCATACAACGGACCATCCCTTTGATTTACAGCAGATATATCAGATAAAACCCTCCAAACCTAAAGGCAGTAGTGGGATATAGTGAAACTCAATGAAATGAATGTCTTACCAAGAATACTTTACCTGACTAGAGTCTCATTCAGATTTGAAGGAATGATAAAAAAAAAAACCTTCATAGATAGACAACAGCTCTGGAACTTCATAGACTCAAAACTAACTTTAAAAGAAGAACTTAAGGGGGCCGGAGCAATAGCCCAGCGGGTAGGGTGTTTGCCTTGCACATGGCTGGCCTGTGCCGCCCGGTTTCGACCCCCGGCATCCCATATGGTCCCCTGAGCACCGCCAGGAGTAATTCCTGAGTGCAGAGCCAGGAGTAACCCCTGAGCATGGCCAGGTGTGACCCAAAAAATCAAAAAAAAAAAAGAAGAACTTAAGGGGCTATTGTAAGACAAGAAAAAAATAACAAATTTTTACAGAAAGATGACACAAAACCCCACTACAATAATCTCTCTCAATGCCAATGTTGTAAAGTCCTTTGGTTAGCTACTTCTATCCTGACAATCAAGGTAGCTGAGACCTTACTATTCAGCTTTTTTTTTCCTTTTTTTTTTTTGGTCACACTAGGCAATGCTCAGGGGTTATTCCTGGTTCTTCATTCAGGAAGCACTCAGGAGCACCTGATGGTGCTCGGGGACCATATGGGATGCCAGGGATCAAATCCAGGTCAGCTGCATGCAAAGCAGACACCCTATCTGCTGGGCTATCATTCTGGCCCCCTAGCTTTTTCTTTAATTCCAGTATACTTCAAAACCTTCAATAAATTAATTATTTAATTTAGCAATATTTAGCAATATTAGCAATATTGTCCATTTCTCACAACCAATGAATACTTTCTGATAGATATCATCAGTGCTGGCACATAAGCTGATATATATGTTGAATAAATGTTAAATGTGTATGAAATTATATTGGACAACTACTTTTGACAAAAACAAAAAATAACATAGCATGAAAAAATAAACATCTTCAACAAATATTTCTGGAATAATTAGGTATTATATGCAATAAATAAAAACTTGACCCATAATTCACAGCAATATTAAAAATAACTTGTATGCATTATGTTTATATGTAAGGCCTACAACTATAGAACTTGAAGGAGGTAGAAAAAATTATTTTAGTTTAAGAAGGAATTTTTAGAATGACAAGCTCAATCCATAAAGTATACTAAACTTCATTAAAATTTAAGCTTCTTCAAATATGCTAGTAAAAGAATGAAGATAAACCAAGACAAAGTTTTTCAGATATATGCTGATAAAGAGCATATATCTGATAAAGAGCATGCATTCAGAGTCAGACAGATCATACAGCCTGCACAGCACTTGCTTTGCTTGCAACAGACCACATTCGATTTCCAACACCACAGTCCATCAGTACTTCAGTACAAATAGTTCATCAGTACTTCTAGAAGAGATTCTGGAGCAATGAGCTATTTGGGAGTTTCTGTTTCTTCAATTTTCTGGAAAAGCTTAAAAAGGACTGGCAATAGGTCCTCTTTAAAGGTTTGGAAGAATTTACCAGTGAATCCATCTAAACCTGGGATTTTGTTTAGAGGAAGAATTTGATTACCATTTCAATTTTTTAAATGGTGATAGGCTTATTTAGTATACAAAAGTATACTTTATGGATTGAGCTTGACATTCTAAAAATTCCTTCTTAAACTAAAAGAATTTTTCTACCTCCTTGAAGTTCTATAGTTGTAGGCCTTATATATAAACATAATGCATATGAGTTATTTTTAATATTGCTGTGAATATAAGTAGATAATATTGCTGTGAATATAAGTATATAATATTGCTATGAATATAAGTATATAATATTGCTGTGAATATAAGTATTCCCTAAGAACTGATGGGTTATGCACCGTCCTCCCCAAAAAAAAAGTCGAACTTATCAGTCAGACACAATAAGGCAGAAAACTCAAATAGTAAAATAGAAATATAACAATATGCTGTTGGACTGAGAAATGGCTACACATTAGAGTGCAACCATGAAAAAAATTTAAATGTTTGTGGTCCTTCTCTCTTTCAAAATATCTTGAGGCCAAGGATCTTGCTCAGTAGCAGAACACTTGCCTTGGATGTGTGAGGCTTTGGATTTGATCCCTAGCAATGCAACAAAGAAAATGCTTTATTATGCATACTATTTTCAAATACAGTGACTACTGCCAATTGAAAACACATAATGTAAAAGCAAGGTTAAGGGAACACAACTGTACAAAGTAAGAAGATAGGCCTGGTGATGTAGCTCAGTGGTAAGGAGCACACCTTGAAAGCATGAAACCTGTGTCCATCCCTCAGCACCACAAAACAAATAATAATAATATTTTGTTTCATTATTCAAAATAAAAGCTACTTCCATACATTTATTAGATGGCTACAGTTAAAATGACTGGCTATACCAAGAACTAGGGTGACAGAGATATTACATACAATTCTGATTGAAATGTAAAACGGTACAGTCATTGAAGAGAAAAATTTATGGATTTCTTTATAAAGTTAAACATATCTGCCATATCATCCAACCAGTCCACTTCTAGACATTTTTCCTGTGTCTAGGAAAAGTGTGTGTGTGTGTGTGTGTGTGTGTGTGTGTGTGAATCTCTCATAGAGACTCACATACACGGGGCAGAGCTGCTACCCGCTCTACCTGTGCCCAGCTGATCACGAGGTGCCCAGGAGGAAAGTTGCGTTCTAGCCCTGGCCCCCCATCCCAGCAGAGCCTCACAAGAAGTCAGAGGAACCCCCACACCATTAAGGCTACCATTTTCCACATCCGGACTCTCCAGCTTGTCAGAGCTCCACCCAGCAGAAGAGCTGATCATAAGCCCAGCTCACACAGCCACAAAGTGGCTGTGCGGTTCATCGATAAATGCACGAGATGAGTGGCAACTGCAAGAGTATCCCACCCACACAGCAGAGCCTGGCAAGCTACCCATATCATATTTGATATGCCAAAAACCAGTACCAATTATAGACCTCATTCCCATCACCTAAAGGAATGGTTTGAAGCTCTTTATGTTCCTGGGGCGAGCAGATGCCCTTGGACTACACTAGCATGTAATAGGATGTATGGAGATGCTTCTGGTGCCCGCTGGAGCAAATCAAATCGATGAACAATGAAGACAAGTGATACAAGTGACAGGTGTATGTGTGTGTGAGTGTGTGTGTGTGTGTGTGTGTGTGTGTTTGAATCCCAAGGTTCCATACATCAAATCAAATACATAGACTCTGGAGCTGAAAACCCCTGCAGAGAGTAAGTCAATTGCTTTGCATGCATCCAGGTTCAAGCTAGGGTTCAATCCCCAGTACTCAACATGGCCTTAGAGTACCACCAGAAGTAATTCCTGAGAGCAGAGCCAGAAGTAAATCCGAAGCACTGATGGATACAACCCACAAAACAAAACAAAAAGCTTACATTTGGGGCTGGAGAGAGAGTACAATAGGTAAGGTGCTTGTTTTGCGTGGTGATCTACCTTGGCTTGATCCCCAGCATCCCATATGGTCACTGAACCACCTCAAGGAGTAATTCTTAAGTACAGAGCTAGGAGTAACCTCTGAATGTCACTGGGGGTGGCCCCCAAACAAAAAAAAAGAAAAAACTTTCATTCTATCACTTTTTTTAATATGGGTAGATTCTTTCTGCCCAAAATTTTTACCCAGGAAAAAAAATTATTTATTTATTTATTTACTTTTTGGGTCACACCTGGCAATGCTCAGGGGTTACTCCTGGCTCTGCACTCAGGAATTACTCCTGGCGGTGCTCTGGAGGACCATATGGGATGCCGGATCGAACCCGGCTGGCATGGGCCAGCCGCGTGCAAGGCAACGCCCTACCCACTGGCCTATGCTCCGGCCCCAGAAAACATATATTCAAAAATAGACTTGAGAGACTTGTAGAAAAATATTCAGAGCAGTTTGTTAATAGCCCAGATATAGACATAACCCAGATGAGTGGATAAACTAATTGTGATATA
Source organism: Cryptotis parvus (assembly GCA_021461705.1). Classification (NCBI taxonomy): domain Eukaryota; kingdom Metazoa; phylum Chordata; class Mammalia; order Eulipotyphla; family Soricidae; genus Cryptotis; species Cryptotis parvus. Next base: position 89,115 of record JAJIBD010003462.1, on the reverse strand, counting down.
TTTATATGAGGAAATACATTCAGCAATGCGAAGGAATGGAGTGTTGGTACACAGAGCAACACCGAGTAAAAGAAACCAAATGCCCCCAAAAAGAGTATCTACTGAGTCTATTTATATAAAACTTTAGAAAATGCAAATTAATCTAGACTGTCAAAAAATAAATTAATGGCTGCTTGAGTGTGGGCGGCAAGGAGGAAGATATTACAAAGAGGATGAAGAAACTTAAGGATGATGAATTCTTCACTTGACTGCAGTGAGGATACATATGTCATAACTTATCAAATTATATGTTTTAAATGTTCCGTATATTATAAGTCAATTATACCTCAATAAAGCTGTCTCTTTTTAAAAAGCCTGAAATTCAGCTGTCACTCTTTAAGAAAAGCAGAATGGAAACAGATCGATGTCTCGGTTGATGGCCTCGGTGAGACTGAATTGTCAAAGTTCGTAAGGGACTCGTGCTGCTTCTGCTTAGTCAAGTCTCAGCATTTAATGTGGCACTTTCCTTCTACTTTCCAGAAATCACTATAACCAACATTACTGGGTTTCTTTGCATGAAGAGAATGACCAAATCAGTCATGGGTCTTACAAGTTTTGTCAGTAAAAGAATTCCTTCTTTATGCACAGTTTTAAAGAATTTTCTTGAATAAACTTTCACATGTGAATTCAGAACAGAGAATCCTCTATGTAATCTCTCACTCAGATCCTTGGTTCCTTATCTGTGGAATGCCCTAAGGAATGTGAAAACCAGGAAACTAGGGGTGAAAAAAAGTAGAACTTGTCCAGCTATCATTCTTTTCTGCTGAGAAAAATCCTCCTTTCCTCTTATTTCTAGCATTTTAAGTAAGCTGAGCCTCTGTGCTAGCCTGAGAGTTCAAAAGGAAGTCCGTACCAAAATCGGGCTGTCCCACCAGTGAAGAATACGTTCACACTCTGCCTGATTTAGCCTGTAACCGAGAGCCACACATCTACCTAAGGTGCCCTGCAGCGTGGGTTCTGGAGACTGAGCTGGCTTTTACAGTCTTCGGTTGAATAGAAGAAGAAAAAAAAAAAAACACTGGCATTCCCAACTTCTAATTCCAAGTGGAGAATCTCCCAGGGTGGTCTGTGTTCTCAGGAGCAGAGCCACGTGCACTCCTGATTTTTAAAGGGCGTTACAAAAATCAACTCAGACTGAACAGCCCTTGGATGTTGGCATTACTCGGTTTTCCAGCCTTAATTTCCAGCCATAAATGAATGAGTGGGAGTGTATCATCACCAAAAACTCCATTTTCTTTTTTTTTTTTTTTGGGTCACATCCGGTGACACTCAGGGGTTACTCCTGGCTCTGCACTCAGGAATTACTCCTGGCGGTGCTCGGGGGTGTTGCAGGTGGACCCCACGGGTGACTTATGTGAGGCAGGAAGGAGAGAGAGATGGTCGCTTTCTCCCCAGCCGCCTCTGCCACCCGGGACCCGCTGGGCAGGCTAAGGACTGATAAAGTCTGCGATGAGCCCCCTGCACGGCGTGGGCCTGAGCCCCACCAGCCCCACGAGGTGGCCGTCAAGCCACGCCTGAGGTCCGCTTGATCTCTAGGCACGGGAGTTAATCCCCACCACCCGAGGTTTCTCGGGAGCCACGGACTCAGGCTGGAGCGAGGAATTGCTCTTTGCAGGAAAGGAAAGTCAGTCCTAGGCCTTACCCAGGTCTGCCTCAAGGTTCTTGTCTTCCTCGCAGAAAAAGAATTTTCAGGAGTCGACGAGCAGTGAAGTAAAATAGGTTTTATTGAGGAGGTTTAGGTGAGGGGGAGGGAGAAAAAGAAAGGAAAGAGTAACGCGCTTAAGGGAGAGAACGCGGCTGCTCCAAAGGCGGAGAGCGAGTAAAAGAGAGAGTACACATCTCAAGAGGGGAGATGCGGGCAACACACGTGCTCAGGCACCACATGTGCGCGCAGGCAACATGTGTACCCAGGCAGCATGTGCGCTCATGCAACATGTGAGCCCAGGCAGCATGGCGCGCCGTCCTTTGGTCAGGACGGCTTTTATAGATTTCTCCCCAAGTTACTCCCATATGGGGCTTTAACCTCGGTTGCTAGGGCCCCGTTGCCAAGGGAGTAGACTTTGGGAGTGGTCTTCTTTGACTGGAATGTCCTGGGGTCTTCCTTGAGCTGGGTCCTGGGCAGGAAGGATGATTCATTTCCCTCAGGAGATTTACACATTCCTTTTGGCCTTTCCTTCCTCCAGGGTCTATTGTTGATAATGGTCTTATCAAGTTTGGTTTCCGGCTTTCAATCAGGTGTGGCTCTGGAGCTCTTCTTCAGGAATTTATTGCCATGTGGCGCCCCCCTGTCTGCCTGCCTACAACAGGGGGACCATATGGGATGCCGGAGATCGAACCCGGACCAGCACAGGCCGGCCGCGTGCAAGGCAAACGGCCTACTCGAGCTCTAAAATGGAACTGAGACTATTTTCCTTAAAGAATATTAATTTGGGGGCTGGAGGGATTCAGCCAACTCAGATTCGATCCCCGGCATCCCATATGGACCCCAGTGCACTGCGAGAAGTAATTCCTGAGTGCAGAGCCAGGAGGAACCCCTAAACATTGCCGGGTGTGACCCAAAAGGAGGGGGTGGGGAGAGGAGGGAAGAAGGGAGGGAGGAGAGAGAGACAGAGACAGAGAGAAGAGAGAGACAGAGAGATCAATTTACATTGTATGGGCCAGAGAGAATACAGCGAGTAGGGGGGTAGGGCTCTTGCCCTGCTTGCACTAAACCAGGTTAGATCCCAGGCATCCCATATAGTCTCCCCACTCCCACTGCAAGCCCACCAGGAGTTATTCCTAAATAAAGGGCCAAGGGTAAACCCTGGAGCCCCGCCGGATGTGGCACAAAAAAATAATAATTTCCATTGTAAATTGCAGCACACAGGCCAGTGATTACCTTGAACACAAAGACAACCTTTAACATAATTTGACTTTTGTTCAAGTACTTAAATAAAAAAAAGTTTAAATAACTATAGTTTGTTGACAAAACAATGCTTTGTCCGCTTGAGTAAAGGAATTGGGACGACAAGACCAAGGAGCAAACTAAAATCAAGACAGGTCCTATGATGTATAATATAAATGATGGTAAATCTCAAGCAGGTTTACCAGCGAAGCTCCGCCTCCGTACAAACTCTGCCCACTTCCGGCTGCCCCACCCACACCCTAACACAAGGACCCCGCCCCTGCACTAGATCCCGCCCCCGCACCTGATCCTGGTTCCCATTGGACAATTCTGGATGCTGTACACACTGCCGACCCTCGCACGTTTGGCCCGGAGGCTTCGCGCCTGCGCAGCAGCGCCGTGAGGCAGCTGAAAGGGCGGGGAGTTGGGGGGCTTGGCTGGGGCCAGAGGGGTGGAGGTCAGGCCGAATCTTCCTCCGTAATCAGAAGCTACGCGTCCCGCGGTCCTGGCTCCTTGGGTCCGGTCGGATCGGGCCTGGGCGCTGGAGCTGCTGTGGCTCCCGCCGCGGCGGGTGCGATGGAGGCCGTGCTGGAGCCCAGCACTCATGCCGGGGGAGACCGAGACAGCCCACGGAGCTAGTAGATGAGGTGGCGGCGGCGGCGGCAAGCAGGGGCTCTCCATGAGCAAGCGGCGGCGGCGACGGGTGCGGCGGCACCGGCGGTTTTCGGTCCCCGGGGAGGTACGAGTGACCGGAGACCGAGCCGGCCCTCCCGCTTATTGCCCGCAGTCCCCGGCGCTCGGCCGGGGGCGCGCAGCCGAGTCTCGGGCTCCCGGAGCGGGGAGCTGCCGCAGGGGCGTGCTACCCCCCTCCTCCGGGCCTGCGGGCTGCTGCGGGCCGGGGGCCGGGTGGGCGTGGCCGCGGCGCGGGGGCGGAGATGGGCGCCCGGGGGCGGGCGGCGGGAGGCACTTTTGCACCCTTGTCGGCCGCCGATTCCAAAGGGATGTCTTGGGCATCACGATTTCGCAGGGGCCCAGCTCCCAGTGCCTTAGCAAAAGGTCGCGCTCTCACCGCCAACTTGAGGAGGGAACTGTTGGCTCATTGGGAAATGGGAGAAGAAAGGTGTCCTGTTGTCGAGGAATTAGAGGTCGGCGCGTTTTCCAGGTTCACGCCGCCTGAAAGGCCTGTCGAGCCACGGAGCACTAACCTGGACTTCTATTTTTGCTGCGGAATGATGCAGACTTAAAGCAGTTTTAAGTAACGCTCTTTGCAACTATTACAACACATTTTAAATTGCATTAACTGCGATTTAATTTAGAACAAGTCAGAAATGATCTGCAAATTTTCCCTGTCCTCTACCCCCTCACACACACACACTCTCCCCGGATTTTCTTGGAAAAAGGCAAGCTAGTTTTCGTATATACAGTAGAATAGTAGTTTCTCTTAGAATATTACTCTTGCTTGCTCAAAACTATAGTTACTCTTACCACATCCAAGAGGTGATTTTAAAGAAAAGTGCTGTAGAAATGTAGGAGTCCTTTTCAAGGCATTATTTCGAAACGACTTAATTAGATGTCCTTACCACACAGTTTCTTCAGCTTCAACAAGGGACCAGAGGATGTACCCACCTCCCCTCAGATGAAATTCAGCCATTCGGGCCTGCGCGATAGTTCAGGGAAATGTAGGTCCCTGCATTGCCCGGTGTGACCCACATACGTCCTCAGCACCACCAGGAGCGATTTCTTACCACGGAATCTGGAGTCAGTTTTGAGCACCACCAGTTGTGACCCATAAATGAAGTAAAATTCCGCAAATGAAGGATGTTTTTAATATTTTAATGTTTAGACATGTCCATGCCTTATGAATATTTGAAATCTCAGGAAGTGTGTATGTCTGGTGTATAAATGTGATCTTAGTTTCATCTTACTAAGATGAAACAAAGTCTGCCTTGCAAGAGTTCAGATTTGCCATGCCCTCTTATTCCCGAACGCTGACTAGAGCCAACAAGTTACTATATATAAACATCTACACTTAGGACTAAATATAGTATGTCATAGTTTAGCGTTCACAGTATCTTGTTTCAAGCCAAAAAATACTGTGATAGTAGGCACTTACAAGTGTTAGCTGGGAATCTGCTGATATTGAAAATAGGTTTGTGCTTTGAGCGCTGTATTCGTGTTATACTTGGAAGAAGGTAGTGCTTAAAAAGATGGTGAAAAGGGGCTCAGGAGGAATGTTAAGGCACTGGGGCTAATGGACAGATGCTGCATGTCCCCACCCCAAATCCTGCAGAGTGATCTCAGCACCTGGGATGTGGCCCAAGACACAAACAATGTGAAAACGAGATTTTATCACCCCTTGATGCAACTTTCCTCTTTAAAGCAAAATAAGACTTTCCTATAAAAAGTACTATGTTGGAAAATCCTATGATTTTGTAGTATAAACATTTTTTGTTACAAGTAACATAGCAGTCTTATAGATTCAGTCTTTTGGGGACCTCATTCTTTAATTCTTCCTTAATTTTGTTATACATGACACAAGCATTTATTGAAATACAGCTAGTAATTGTAAATGCTTAGCTGTCAACAAGGGGTAGGATAGGTAACATTTTAAATTAGCAGATACCTTAGTTTATTCCCAAAATTTGAAGGGAAGCAGGATATTTATTTTCTGAATACTTAATAGCATGGCCAGTTAAAATGATAGACTATCTGGGGCCGGAGGGATAGCCCAGCGGGTAGGGCGTGCCTTGCATGTGGCTGGCCTGTGCCGGCCTGGGTTCGATCCCTGGCATCCCATATGGTTCCCCGAGCACTGCCAGGAGTAATTCCTGAGTGCAGAGCCAGGAGTAACCCCTGAGCATTGCCGGTGTGACCCAAAAAGCAAAAAAAAAAAAAAAAGATAGAATATCTAGTATAGCCCTAGGTTGTAAAAGCCCAAGGGTAATAAAACAAACTTGTATTTGTAATTAAGTTTTGTATTTTTAATTTTCATATTTACCTTTGAAATCTCAATGTTACTCTTTAAATGATAGCTTCCAAAGCTTATTGGCTGCTATTCTATAGTCCAACTAAGAATTTTATTTGTTCAGTTTTATTAAGTGTAACCACACATATTAAGAACGTAATTGAAACGCAGCTTTCATTTTTAAAGGTGGATACTTAGTACACCCTACCAAATATAGATTATGTCTTTACATTAATTTCTTTTTTAGAGATTGTATGTAGCATAAAAAACTGCAGTGTAATTAGCATTATCAAATGACCATTCTCTACCTAATAAAGATCGAAGCTTCTTAAGTACTCTTTCCAGAGACCATGGCATTGCATCACAAATAAATGACTCATACCTTACAATGTTTAAAAGAACTTTTGTTATAAATTAGGTCATCTAATCTCATTTAATATGAATATTTAAGTAACTTAATTTTTATTTAAACATGCATTTAACATCTGAAATCACAAATTTGCATGTTGTATTTTAATCTTTTAAAATGTAGGATGAAGACACTGTTTGAAGAGATCAAAGCATCAATTAAAAATAACTATAACCAAGATCGCTCATTTTGGAGGCCTGTTCTTCCTTGGGGAGGTGTTTTCACTATCAAAGCTGGCCGCAAAGCAGTATCGTGTACCCCACTCTATGTTGAAATCAGACTGAAAAATACCTGCACCATAGATGGATTCTTGATGCTATTATATGTCATTCTTAATGAAAATGAAAATTTTCCCAGGGAACTCTCTCTTCATTTAGGTAGAGAGTTCGGAGACTGTTTTCTTTTATTTAATGGACACCTACAGTTTTACAACTGTGAAGCTACTTTGGATTTGGGACAAGATGGAAAAACAGCAATACAAATCTGAAGTTCATAAAGCTTCATTAATCATTGATTTATTTGGGAATGAGCATGATAATTTTACCAAAAATCTTGAAAATCTCATGTCTACCATCCAAGAGAGTTACTGCTCCAACTGGCGATGCCCAACTCGTGTGCAGGAAGATCAGCAGCGCACAATTAATATAAAGTAAGTTGTTCTAAAGTCTATTTTGTAACTTTGGCAAAAGATCATTTACTTTTTAAAGTTCTGGGGGCCGGAGGCGATAGCACAACGGGTGGTGTTTGCCTTGCACATGGCCAACCTGGGTTCAATCCCCGGCATCCCATATTCCCATGTGGTCCCCCAAGCACCATCAGGAGTAATTCCTGAGCGAAGAGCCAGGAGTAACCCCTGAGTATTGCCGGGTGTGACTCAAAAAGCAAAAAAAAAAAAAAAAAAAAAAAAAAGTTCTGTTCTGTGGTGTAAGTACTTAGACACAAGCAACCACACAAATATAAGACTCGAGTGGCTCTTCTGCTCTGTGGTATAAGTACTTAGACACAAGCAACCACACAAATGTAAACTCTTGAGTGGATCTCATGACAAAAACGTTTGTTATATGAGAATATCTTAGAATTCTCTTTACAAAACCAACTGATACTTATTTCACTTGCAAAGGAATGCATATAATTTTTTCTTTCAATTATTAGTTTGACTTTCCAGGCAATTATTTCCTTGTAGCATAAATATAATCTCTTGACATTCAGTACTGTTTTAGATTGTTTTGTCAGTTGAATGGATCTCTGTAAGGTAGATGGGTTCCATATGAATAAGAATATTAAATGTAGTTCTCAAGGGCCGTAGTGATAGCCCAGCGGGTAGGGCGTTTGCCTTGCATGTGGCGACCCGGTTCAATCCCTGACATCCCATATGGTCTCCCGAGCCAGGAGTAATTCCTGAGTGCAGAGCCAGGAGCAACCCCTGAGTGTTGCTGGGTGTGACCCCCAAAAAAAAGTAGTTCTCAAGTCATGACTAGAGCAGGATTACAAACAGAAACCCTGAACTTGGGATTTTATCACAAAGTGATGATGATGGTGATGTGGGAAGCTTTCTTCATTCTCTTATTTTGGGACACTACTAAGTGTTTTTGGGACACTAGTGAGTGTTTTGATTTGGGGGCCACATTCAGCTGTGCTCAGGGATCACTTGAGTGACCATATGTGTCAGGGATCAAAACTAGTCAGCTGGGTGCAAGGCAAGTGCCATCCCTGCTGTACTGTCACTCCTATCCCCTGCAGACTGTTTTTGTTTCGGAAAGAAGGTAAGCCATCCAAGCCAGTAAATGAAAGGTCCAAGTAGGGTGATACCAGGGTTAGTTGGGAAACATGGAATTCCCAGGATAGATGAACTGACGAGGGATAATAGCCAGTGGAAAAGTAGAAAGACTAATCAAAACTCTTTGGAAAGTGTATTTGGTCTTATAGTAAAGACAAATAGCCTAAGAAATTTTTCCTTTTGTTATGGTACATTGCATTCACTATGTGAAATAACATTTTTTTTTTTGGTCACTTGGCAATGCTCAGGAGTTATTCCTGGCTCTGTACTCAGGAATTACTCCTGGCAGTACTTGGGGGACCATATGGAATGCTGGGTATCGAACTTGGGTCGCAGCATGCAAGGCAAACACCCTACCTGCTGTACTATCTCTCTGGTCCATCTCTCCATTCCCAAAGTCACATTTCTTATAGCATATTTAATTTAAAATTGCCATGGCTATGCATAAAAGCTTAAAAAAATTCAGTTTTTGGGACTTACTTTGTGGTACTTGGGGGCTACACCGAGGCCTCCTGAATACAAAACATGCACACCAGCCCTTTAAACTGATTTCCCATACCAGATAGTTTATATTTCTTATTCTGCTAACTGGAAGTCTACTTTTTGAATATGCTTTGTCCATTTTCCTGATTTGCTGATAGGATGATGTTAATTTTAAAATTTCCATCAGCTTTATCACTCTAAAAAATTCATTAGCATTTCAAAACTGTGCCTTGCTATTTCCCCCTTTCAGTTCCCCTAAGGACCTCCAGATTTTTCCCTTCCTTATTTTGCTGTTGTAATTATAAGGACCGGATATCACAGACTCATTTGCTTGTGTTTTCTGGGAGCTGCACATCGGTGCACATTTGGTTGTTGTGCTTCCACACGCCCGGCTGTGGTGATCCAGAGATCGCACACTTTGCTGCAGCGTGGGGCTCCAAGTAGCAGAGTGGTAGAGACCTCGGTACATGTGGGCAGCGCCGGGATCCAATCCCCAGATTCACATCCGTGAGGCAAGCTTTGATTTTACTTTCTATTTTTTTTTTCCATTTTGGAGCTACACAGCAGAGCTTAGAGGGTGCTTTTGGCAGTATTCTCAGGTTCATTCCTGATGGTACTTAGGGGCCATATGTGGTAACAAATCGAACCAATGCCCCACTCAAGTAGGCATCTTAACTCCTGTGCTGTCTCTCAGTCCTGATACAGGTGTGGTCTTTTCCCCTTCTTTTTTTTTTTTTTTTTTTGCTTTTTTGGGTCACACCCGGCAATGCTCAGGGGTTACTCCTGGCTCTGCACTCAGGAATTACTCCTGGTGGTGCTCGGGGGACCATATAGGATGCCGGGGATCGAACCCAGGCGGGCACAGGCCAGCCGCAAGGCAAACGCCCTACCCGCTGGGCTATCGCTCTGGCCCCCTTTCTCTTTCTTTTTATTTTAAATTTTTTTAAATTTTCTATTATACCACCGTGATATATACAGTTACAAAAGTGTTCATATTTAGGTTTCTGTCATACAGTGTTCCAGCACCCATCCCTCCACCAGTGCCCCTTTCCCACCACCAATGTCCCCAATTCCCCCCTACCCCAGCCTGTGTCTTTGGCAGGCAATTTTCACTTTCTCTCTTTCTCTTTCTCTTTCTTTCTCTTTCTCTTTCTCTCTCTCTTCTTCCTCCCTCCCCCTCTCCCTCCCTCCCTTCTCATACATTGTGGCTTGAAATACATACAATTAGAGGTTATCATGTGTATCCTTTTGCCTACTTTTTTTTTTTTTTTTTTTTTTTTTTGCTTTTTGGGTCGCATCCGATGATTCTCAGGGGTTACTCCTGGCTCTGCACTCAGGAATTACTCCTGGCAGTGCTCGGGGACCATATGGGATGCCGGGAATTGAACCTGGGCCGGCACAGACCGACCATGTGCAAGGCAACGCCCTACCCGCTGGACTATCGCTACGGCCCCTCTTTTGCCTACTTTCAATGCTCAGTTCTATCCTGGTATTATGGTTTGCAATAATTATTAGCACACTGTTCTTTTCTCTGTATTACCTAACCTCTGACTCCCACACATTTGAAGTAGGTTCTATCCACTGATAAGACCTCCTGATCAATGTTTTGTCTGGCCTTGGATATTGGTATCATGCTATTTTTTATATCTCGCAAATAAATGCAATCATTCTATATCTGTCTTTTCTCTCTGGCTAATTTCACTCAGCATGATTCTCTCCAAGTTCATCCATTTATAGGCAAATTTCATAACTTCGTTTTCCTAACAGCTGCATGGTATTCCATTGTGTAGATGTAGTTTCTTTATCCGGTCATCTGTTTTCAGGCACTTTGGTTTTTCCAGATTCTAGCTATTTTGTTTCTTTTATATTTTTTGACCACTGAGCTATCCTTGGGCCACATTTTGATCTATGTAAAGAAGTATCTTTTAATTTTTTATGTGTTTTAAATATATACACATTTAATGTGTATATATTAAGGGGTGCTGAACCTCTGAGGTCAAAGAGACATTACAAAGGATTTTCTGGCACTGGGACAGAATGGTAAATCAGAAATACATATATATATATTATATATATATATATAATACACACACACACATATATATATATATAATACACATATATATATAATATATATATATATAATACACACATTTACATACATATATACACATATGCATCCACACACACCTCATGGAATTTGCTAATACTCATCAATTCTTTCTCTGCCTTTCTCTGTGTGTTTATTTTATCAATTATAAATAAAAGCCCTAAGAATATATGATTTTTTTTATGTTTTAGAACTGTAATGAAATATTTAAAATCTTATATTCATACCAAGATTTTGTGCTTCTCAAAAATAATTTCATTACTTTCCATATAGCTTTTTAGTTTGTTTACTTTTTTAATTCCAGTTTATAAGAACTGGGATGCTAGGAGCATCAGGCCTAAAGAATAGGATTTTCACGCAGAAGGCCCAGTTTGATCCCTGTGCTACATGGTTGGGTACCCCCAACCCCTGAAGACTTAGTGGTTCTTCGGGGCTGGGGTGCACACACAGTGATATGCAGACTGGTGGTGCTTGGGGAACAAACGAGGTGGCGCCAGCCCTTGGAACCTCTGTATGCAAAATGTATGTTCCAGCCCTAAGGCCTTTGGGTCCTATGATTTATTTTAATAGGGTGTGTGTGTGTGTGTGTGTCGTGTGGCGTGCGCAGATGTGCAGGTGGTAGTGCTTGGGCATTGAACCCAAGACCTCACATATGGCAAGGCAAGTTGATGAATTGAGTTGCATTCCCAACCCTACTTACTTATTTTAATTTTCTTTTTCTTTTTTTTCTTTTTTTTTTTTTTTGCTTTTTTGGGTCACACCCAGCAATGCTCAGGGGTTACTCCTGGCTCTGCACTCAGGAATTAACTCCTGGCGGTGCTAGGAGGACCATATGGGATGCCGGTGATCGAACCTGGGCTGGCACAGGCCAGCCGCATGCAAGGCAAATGCCCTACCTGCTGGACTATCGCTCCAGCCCCAATTTTTTTTTTTGGCCACACCCAGCATTACCCAGAGGTTTCTCTTGATTTGGTGCTTGAGAATAGAGCACTCCACATAGTGCTCAGCCACCATGTGGAACCAGAAATTGAATCTGGATCTCCTACATGTAAATTTCTTTGAGCCATTTTCCTAATGATTTTTTAAATTATTAAAGCATTGTATATGTATAGTTCTAGGGCTTGAACCCAAGGTCTCATATATACAAAGCACGCACCCTACCACTGTATTATAGCCCCATTCCTATTGCTATACTTATAAAACCTCAAATATGTAAAGAAAATAATTACCAGATGAGTGACTGAAATTTGCATTTAATCAGAACCTTATTCTTCTGGTTCTTTTTCTTTTCTTTTTCTTTTTTAGCGATACTCGGTGATGATTAGGGGTTACTCCTGGCTCTGCTCTCAGGACTTAATCCTGGAAGTGCTTGAGGGACTAAATGGGATGCTGGGGATCGAATCCAGGTCAGCTGCTTTTATCCACTGTACTGCATTTAAGGCAAATGTCTTATCTGCTGTATCACTCTGGGATCTGTTTCTTTATCCTTCTTTCCCTGAAACCACCATCTATTGAAACCTCAGGAATTTTTTTTAAATGTACATACATATCTCAGGAGAAGTTTTATAGAAATACCTGATGTTTCTTGGAAAGCTTACTATATTAGCATTAAGTTCAACTGGTTTCTATACCAAATACAAGAAATACAAAGACAAGTAACAGTGTACCTTTTATATTTGGTGTGCTTATAATTTATCTGTAATATTAGTTCATTTGTAAAATGTGTTTATCCTCTTAATGTGTTTAGCTGTAAATACATGCATTTTAAAATTGTTTTAGTCCTCCTCAAGAAATTCCACACGGAAACTTGATACGACTGGCTATGGATGAGTTATTCTGTTCTAGGATTGAACTTTGTGACGAGCATGGGTGAGTATATGATAAATGTTTTAAAATCCAAGTATTGAAATTGCAGCTCAAATAGTTAGAAAGTAAAATTTTTCGATCTTATTAATGCCTTACTATGAGATCTATAGCTATATTATCATTATCAAATAGCACTATATAGAATATAATACTAAGGTTAATTGATGAATACAAAGCAAATGCCTTTTTTTTTTTCCCTCCACTGCTGAGTAGGTACAATAAAACCTTGGTTAACCGGAACCCAGCTAATCGGGACCCTCAATTAACTGGATTTTTTTTCTGCACTCCTCATTTAAGACAAAGAGGTAAATGACAACCAAAACACTTAACATTGTATTTTAAAAAAATGAAGTCCAGAGAGGCAGAATATATTTGTCTACTCATCCCAAGCTCTTAGTAATGTCTCTGTTCACAGAAATTTATAATGAGAATATTTAGGAGAAAAAGAAGGAAAGAATAAACTATGTTGTTAATTATACTTAAGTCCAGAAAGTGAACTCATATGTTTTAGAAAAAACAAACAAACAAAAAAGACTGAAGCAAAATGATTTTCTGGTTAACATAATTTCATTAAGAATGTTTCTTAACCAAAACACTGTGCCCTGAGCATTCCGGTTAATCGAGATTTTACTGTATAATTGTGTTATGTTCTCAACCGTATGTTTACTACCTGATACTACTAAGAAACAGAATTTACTTTATTCTAATGACAGCAGAAAGCAATTAGGGATTTTATTCCTACCCAAAGAGTATTGCAAGAGTCATATTGTTCCCTTCTCTGCTATTATTCGTGTTTGAAAGCAGTTTAGCTTAGGGTTTAGGGAAAAATAATAATTCACCTACAAATAAAACCTTTTGTATCAGTTCACCTGATTTTACAGCTTCTCTTAGAGTTTTAGAAGTAGTATTTCTCGTGTATAAAAAACTTTATACCTTGAAAATAACTATTTCTAAAGAATTAATGTAGCCACACTATTACCATGTTTAAAATATATAATTATACGTATAACATTAATAAAGATAATAAAAATGAATAAAACACAATTTTGTCCCAACTTTAACAAAGCCCATGACTATTTTCAATTTAGGTGTGGTGGCTTAAGAGAATTTTCGCAGCGAGTGTTCTGCCATGGAGCACCCCCTTTTGTTGTCTTAAATATGCAGCACTGGAAATCTGAAGATTTGGCATATGTACCTTATCACTTGGATTTATCTGATCACAAGTATGTATGTGGGTATTCCATCATGACGTTGAATAAGCCTTAAGGATATGTTGTCATTTTAGTTACAGCTAACCATAAATTTATCCTAAGTGAAACCAGTCTGTGTAACGAGGAATTAGTCATTAGCAATGAACATAGTGGCTGTATGTAGGGGCTGCCGAATATGCAGAATTGGGTTCAGATTCCTGCTGTCTCTTACAAATGATTTTGTCATATAGCTGTAACTTAACTGGTTTACCATCAGGGTTTTTTGGGGGGGTGAAGGGGGGCGAGCCAGGAAGCTGGCCATATGCAGCAATATTCAGGGCTTACTTCCGGCTCTGCACTCATGAATTATGAAATGCCAGAAATCAAACCCAGGTTGGTCATGTGCAAAGCAAGCCCCCTACCCATTATACTATCTCTCCAGCCCACCATCAGTTTTATCTATAAAAGTTGATGGTATTTATCTGCTGTCATTATTGTGAACGATTAATGAGATAACACATGTTGTTTTGTATAATTCCTTACATGGCAGTTAGTAAAATATTGACTATCAACCTGTATTTCAGGTTAAAGTATATAGTCCAAGTGATTATTTAATATAAAATGTTAACCTTCATTGTAGAGTTAATTATCTGCATCCCAAACTAAGTTTCTTTTTAACTTTTGAGGAGATACACCACCTGTGCTCAGGGAACCATATGGTGCCAGGGATGGAACCCAGGGCTCTGCAGGGAAAACATATGCTTTAGCCCTTATATCCTCAGTACAGGAAACCCCAGGGCCACATCGTCCACACCAAGTACTGGTATATGGTCCCTTGAGCAAGATCAGGAGTAATTCGTGAGTGTAGAGCCAGCTGTAACCCCTGGGTAACCCCAAGCACAGAGCTGGGTGTGACTTCCCCCTTCCCTGCAGAAACATAGAGTTGCACTTCTCGGGTCACTCCTAGCAGTTGGTGCTCAGAGGTTTCTCCCAGCGTAGTGCTTTAGGATCACTCGGGGACTGTATGCTGTAGTGGGGATCATACCCAGGCCTGCAAGGAAAGATGCGCTAAAGAATTGTGTCGTCTTTCTGGGCTACATTGCTTTCCTTCCTTCCTTCCTTCCTCTCTCCCATGCACCGCTCCTCCCGCCTTCCCTCCCTGTGTGATTCTTAGGGCTTTTTTTTTTCCTGGCTGTGAACTCAGGGATCACTCTTGGCAAAGTTCAGGGAACCATATGAAGATCCAGGGATTAAACCTGTGTTGGCCATGTGCAAGGCAAGCACCCTACCTGCTGTATACTCTCTGGCCCCTGTATTTCTTTCCAGAACTTTTTTGTTGTTTTGGACCATATCCAGCAAGCTCAGCTCCTGATCTCTGCTCAGCATTCATTCCTCGCAGGGTTTGGTGCTGGGAGTTCAGTGTGCAAGGCAGGCTCCTAACCTGCTGTACGATTGTTTCATCTTTGTACATTTCTTTCTTAATAGACCATACAAGTTATGAGTTACTCTCTTACAATACATATTATTCAAATTATTAAATTGTATTATTTTTAAAAAAATTAAGCATTTAACTTGAAATTACCAATAATTTGCTTAGTTTGTGATTTATGTAGCTCTCTTTTGGGGATGCAAATATCAATTTTTATTCTGTAGTTAAGAATTTAAAGATGGGCTGGAGAGATAGTACAGTAAGAAAGATACTACTTACCTTGCATGTACCCTACCCAAATTTGTTTCCTAGTACCACGTATGATCCTGTGATCCCTACCAGGAGGGAGCTGTGAGTGCTGAACCAGGAGTAAGACTGCGATGTGACCAAAAAAAAGTCCCCCCTGACCAAAAAACAACTAAAAGTGAGCTAGAGAATTAGTACAGGGATGAGGCCCTTATCTTATAAATCACCAACTAGGTTTGATCCCCAGTAATACATATGATCCCCTGAGCATCACCAGGAGTGATCCCTGAGCAGAGAGCCACAAGTAAGCCCTGAGTACCATCAGTATGGCCCCCCAAATTAAAAAAACAAAAACAAAAAACTACTGAGCTAGGAACGGAGTAGATATACATTGTAGTATATATACATTGGTATATACATCCAAAGTGTAAGGCCTTTCAACCTAGAACTGAGCATTAAATAGAGGCAAAAGGATACACATGACAACCTTTTAATGTATGTTCTGTAATCCATAGTCTGGAAGGGAAGGAAAAGAGAAAGAGAGAGAAAGGGAAAGAAATAAAGAACCTGCCATGGAGGTGGGCTGGGGAAGGAGGGAGGGAACGGGGGACGTTGGTGGTGGGAGATGGGCACTGGTGGAGGGACGGGTGCTGGAACACTGTATGACCAAAACCCAAACATGAACTTTTTAATTGTATATCTTTTTATTTGTATATCTCACGGTGGTATAATAAAATACTTAAAAAAACAAAGTGTAAGGCCTTGGATGTAATTCCTGGCACACAAAGAAATTACTAATAAAATTTAGAACGATTGTAACTTTCTGCTGTGCTTTGTCATTTAACTTGCAGGTATTTGTTGGAAGGTGCCACATTATTTAACAAAGAGGAACATCATTATTCTGCAGCTTTCCAGATTGATGGACATTGGATGCACTATGATGGCCTCAGAAATGTGAATTTAATTTTGTTAAATAAACCCCCAGAGTTTCTCCTCTTGTCATCATTGGTTTATATTCGAGCAACAGAGAAATAAATGTAGACTGATGCTAAATTAAATTGTTTTCCCTCCTACCCATTTCCCCCAGATGAAGGGCTTTTATTTGATATAAACTTGGTATCCAAGGAAACTGTTCAACTATACTAGTTTCAGATAAGTATTTCCCAGTATTTTATCCCAAGTAAATATTTTACATAGAGAATCTATGCAAAAATATTTGTATTCAATTTTTCTATATCCTGGGTTATTTTTATATAAGCCTATTTTATGTTGAAATAAAATATATCTTGTAGCTTTCATAATTTTTATTTATATGTACTTCAGAGGATTTTTTATAGTTCTGTCTTTGAATCTAACAAAATAGTTTGACATTTGAATTCTAAATTTTTTCGTTTTGATATCCAAATAAAATCTGAGTATCAGATTTTATTTGAATATCCATATCCATCAGTATTTCAGTTATATAAATTTAACAGTTCAAAATATAGGTATGTATATCTTTGTCCTACCTCATAATCCAAAGTGCGCTATTGGCTCTAGTATGGATTTGAATGTACTTGTTATAGATGATGTTTATTTTACATGCTGCTTCACATAATTTTTTAAAAAGTAATTAGAGGAAAATGTTTTTCTGGACTTTAATTATTATAGCTTTATAAGGTATTCTAACTCTGACAGCATATTTTGAGTTAACTAAGCTCTCAAGCTTAATTTATTGTTACAAATAAGTTGTGTAACAAAGCTAAGCATTTATCTCATAAATAAAAGTTACATTTCTGAGAGTAGAACTTTGAAAATTATTAGGCAACTGGAGGTTTTACCATTGTTGGATTAACAGTAGAAATGTGTACTTCAAATATATATTTAAGAGAAAATGGGTACTTGGGGACTATTTTTTTTTCCCTAGTAAGTCATATTGGCACAGAGGAATAAAAATACTTAAATTTTTTTGAGTTTACCTCTGCTGGATCCCTTATAAATGATAAATAAATAGCATTAGACTGACTTACATTGTAAACCATTAGAATTTTATAGTTATCAGATTATTGTCTTTTTTTATAAAGATTGCTTTGCAATTTGAAGGAAAAATGAAGTTTTGGGGAAAGCTTTTTTGAAATTTTTCTCCATTTATTTTATGGTTTACATTTCAACACATAGTTTACTTAGGTTAGAGGTTGAGATTGAGCAATGTATTTTGAGATGTCTCAATGTAACAATACTGGTCACTGCCATGTACTAAATTTCTGAAGTTTAATTCAGTAAATAATCTTAAATTTGTTTGGTGCCACGTTAACTTACTGAAGAGTAGATATATGCGAGCAAAACACTCTTAAGAATGTCACGCTTTGAGAAAAATTCATTTTTTATGTATGATAAAATGATTTAAGAAAAATTCACCCAAGGTTTATATAAAATTGTTTCCCAAGAAGTATTTAAGAAGAATTTGATTTACAGTAAACTTTTCTGGGGACACTTTACTGCATGAATGAAAGTATACAAATATACACTAGTTAACCTATACATGGTATCATTTAACAAAATTACTCCTATTACAGATTTATTCTTTCAGGAATTGCACTTTACTTGTAATAATAATAATAATAATTTATCACAAAATAATGGCTTACCTCCCTCACAGGGTTGTTGTGAGGATTAAAGTGTTTGTTAAAAATCTTGATTACCTTGAATATTCCAATAAAAGTTGCATATTTTTCTACCTCTTCCATGTGTAAATAAATATCCCAGATTTTTTGAGTAATGAACTTGTCTAACTGTGGGTGGGAAGGGGGGCAGTGTTTCGGCAGAAACCCACTAGCGCTCAGAATTTACTCCTGATCTCTGCATAGGGGTCTTTCCTGATGGTGCTGGGGATCAACCTGGAGGCAGTCATGTACAAGGAAAGTATTTAACCCCTGTATTGAATTTTAAAAATGATTTAAGGGGATTATGTGGAGAGACAGCTGAGTGGGCTGGAGCATATGCTTTGTATGCATGAGGCCATGATTTGATCCTTAACATAGTCCCATGAGCACTGCCAGGAGTGAATAGCCCCTGAGTCATCACTGAATTGGTCCAAAGGCAGCACAAATAATTATTTAGGTAATTAGTTCTTATCAATATGAATCAATTGTCAATAGTAACAGATTCAATATGTGATGAAATTTAAGTATGCCTTCTGACCCAGGGTCTCCCAGGTTTAGGAGAATAGGGTAGTTTATTATTATGTGGTGGTAGATGGATTGGTAGAGGAAATTATCTCTTGCTGATGAAATGTTAGCTAAAGGGTAATATATATATATATATATATATATGTAATATGTATATATGTAATATATATATGTAAATATATATATATTACAGAAAATGAAAATGAGGTTACTGAAAAACTTATAATCTTAAATACCACAGTGAAACTAGAATGGAGGACAGGTAATGAAATAATCATCAAAATGCCACAAGCCACTATTTGCCTATGGGGAGAGCAAAAAAGAGTTTTGAAACCCTTACCACAGGGGCAAAATTTAAGAGTAAAGTTTAGGAGCAATTTACCAATTTAGCAAAAAAACCTTTTCTTGAGGCAAAGGACAGGAGGTCATGCCTTGCATGTGCTAGGCACTAATATCTATCCCCATTACTGCATGCCCATCCCCACTAACTTCCCCCCCCACCCTCTACCTCCATTCTCAGAAATGAAGGGTGTAATCCTGGTGACCCTCAGCACTGCTGGGCCTGAGCAGCACTAAGTTGCCGGGTCCCACTATTGAACCATCAGGCTCTTCATGATTAGAGTTAGGCGAGGACTGCCCGGAATGGCTCTCAACCCCTTGAGCATTGCTTGACCCTTTCCATGTCCTCGACCCACTCTGTCAAAGAAACCTTGTCCTTTCCAATATCGGGGTAGGGGAGGGAAATATTCATCCTTCAAAGCAATTTTATTTAATATTGTACTCTAATATATGAGACATTGTCACTAGAATCTGCTCCAAAGAGGAAGAGAAACTAAAAATAACTGCCACAAGCATGCTTCCTAGGCTGAGTCCGTGTCCTATTTCATTCTCAGAGTATGAAGTTACAACTAAACCATGTAACCAGAGAACTATGGCACATAAAAAGCTGTATTTACTGATCATATCAATAGTTTAGAGCAAATTATTTAATGATATTTTATTACTTCAAATTAATTTAAATATATTGTAAGAGGAAGAGATAAACAGTGCACATAAAAGTGACTACAACTAGTGTCTCTGAACTACAGCCAAAGTAAGCAATATTCTCATCTTCCTTTATTAATGCTCTAACAATTAAAATAAGTATCAAATTGTTTTAAAAACTAAAATCAGGTTGGGAAGATAATTGAAGTGGTGGAGCATATGTCTAGCATATGTGAAATCCCGAGTTCAATACCGAGAATCACATAGTTCACTGAGGTCTGCTGAGTGTGGCCTGGCGACCCCAGAACTCTGCTGGGCCCCTGAGGAACCCTGAAAACCACTATGTCCAAGCACCAGCTGGTAAGCATTGGGAATGGCCCCAGAGGCCCTGAGTCCCATGTGTGTGGCCCTTCTAGTAAAGAAATAGTAAATAAAAGTTAAAATCACATAGGCATTGAAGTTCATCTCAACAATATGATGCCTTTTAAAGGGAGTTCCCTTATACCAGCTAATTGGCCCAAATTTTCTTAACTAGTCATCTGGCTATCGTTTAACCTCAGACTTAACTTTGACCTGAGGATAAAAAACTTTTACTCTGAGAAGTTGAGTTAGAAGTCAGTGGGGAGGGGACAGAAAGATAGTATAGTGGGTAGGTACTTGCCTTCTACCCTGGTACTGTGTATGGTTCCCTGAGCCCACCAGGAGTGATCCCTGAACACAGAACCAGGAGTAAACCCTGGTGTTGGTATAAAACCAGAGTGGACATGAGTTTACTGCCAAGGTCCTTTCAAGCAAGAGGCATTCCTGGGACCCCTACTTCTCGCTGAGTGGGCAGACTGATGCCTATGAATCTGACTCTGGAAAAATATAGGCATGCTTCTTCACTAGTTACCCACTATCACTAGTTATACATTATAGTGCACAACCTTAAGCTCTCCTCTGCCTACGCATCCATTTTCTTGTCTAGTTTGAACATTAAGCATTAATCTGCCTCAGGAATGTGTGGGCGGTGAACTAAGTGGAAAACCCTATGTGTGGTGGTCTACACCCCCGACTCCTTTGCTCTCTGTGATGTCAGTCTGTACCTATATGTCAGTAAAAGGAGGCCATGTTCTGCTGCTCAAGGCCACTCGCCAGCCAAAACAGTAGTCCTCAGCGCTGCTTCCATTCTACTTGCGAATTCTTATCTCTGAGCCTCCAGCCGAAAGAGATCTTCCGCTAACAGCCTGGGCACCACTGGGAATGGCCCCCAAATGATTTCCCTTCACCACCCTGAAAGATAGTAGTGAGGGAGGCATCTGTAACTAGAGTTTTTTTTTATATATATTACCTATGTAAGGAGCCATATTTGCTTAATTACCGTCTGTGAGAAATCAGTTCCATAGTCCATAGTCCATCCATAAGTTTTTTCCCCTCTAAGTCTTCTACATGACATTCAGAAGAGTATCACTGGTAATGGGAAAAATGAAAAGTTCTAGCAGGGTTTTCATTTTCAAAAAGAATGTGAACTAGAATAGGAATTTGAGGACCAAATGGCTGTGTAAACAACTAAAATGTTGGGTTATGTATCTGTGGGTATGCTTTTATATTTTCATTATTTGTCTTCCCTTTAACTTGTAAAGTGTTTTTTACATATGACTGAAAAATTAAGCTATAAATCAGTAGGTCAGTAAACCAAAATCGTAAAAAGAAGAAAATGCAAGTCAACTAAGGGTTGGAGCAATGGTACAGGGGGTAGGTCATTTGCCTTTCATACGACTGATCCAGGTTCAATCTCCAGCATCCCATATGGTCCCTCAAGCACCACCAGGTAAATCCTGGGTTCAGAGCAGGAGTGATCCCAGAGCATTGCTGGATGTGACCCCAAAAAGCAAAGCAAAGCAAACAAAAAAAGTCATCTGTAATTTCTTCTTGAAAAGTATTGCCTTTTTCAAAAAAAAAAAGATACACATGACAACCCTTTAATGTATGTTCTGTAATCCATAGTCTGGAAGGGAGGGAAAAGAGAAAGAGAGAGAAAGGGGAAAGAAATAAAGAACCTGCCATGGAGGAGGGGCTGGGGGGGGAGAGAACCAGGGACATTGGTGGTGGGAGATGGGCACTGGTGGAGGGATGGGTGCTGGAACACTGTATGACCAAAACCCAAATATGAACTTTTTAATTGTATATCTTTGTAATTGTAAAAATAAAAAATTTTTAAAAAAGAGACTTCTTTTCTAATCAAGGAAAAAAAAGAAAAGTATTGCCTTTTTCAAGTAAAGCCTTTCTGAAATGTCAACCATGGCTTCATAGTACTCAAGAAAATAGAACCAACAACTCAGACTTTTGAAAAATGAAGTGCATGTCACACCCTCAAGTACTACTTAGTTCAAAGTAATATGCATAATCTTGATGAATAAAACAATAAGCACCTGGAGGAAATAACATCTGCATAAAATCTATATTCTATGGTGGTATAATAAAATACTTAAAATATAAATAAAATAAAAAATATAAAAAAGAAATATATATTCCCATGTCGAGTACTTTTCTCCAGCACTCTTATCTCAAAGGTTGATTTATCTCTTATACTCAAGTACTCGTATCTCAAAGATATGTTCCTTAGATGACTTTGCCATAATAGTCTCAATCTGTGTGTGTGTGCGTGCAATGACAGGGCTTCCAGTTCATGGTTGGTTCCTACCTTATGCTCTGTGCTGAATAGATGGGCTCCACCACTCACAGCGTATTAAATAAGTGGACAGGGATGTTGTGGAGTACAGATAGTACATATAAGAAATTCTAGGTTTGAGCTGCACGCGGGCAGACAGGGCCTCACGGACGGCTGGGGAGGCTGGCGCTCGGCTCGCGCCCGGCCTAGCTGACCATGGAACCCCGAGGAGGACAGATGGGTTTTGGGATTGGGCCCGTCGCCTCTGGGGGGTCCCGGAAGCAGCCCGATGAGACTCGCCCATCACACTAGCCACCATTTTTGCTGTTCTGACACTGCAAAACTGCCTCACGACCAGATCAACAGAGCAAAGCCAGTTCGAGCCCAGGTAGGCGGCTCCAAGAGGCGGGAATCACTGGGAAGTCGTCAGATGGAGGCGTGGTCGTCCCTTCCCCCTCCCATCTTGTCGAGCCTGGTGGTCCTGCCGGGAGCTGCACGCGGGCCAGCAGACAGGGCCTCACGGACGGCTGGGGAGGCTGGCACTTGGCTCGCGCCGGGCCTAGCTGACCATGGAACCCCGAGGAGGACAGATGGGTTTTGGGAGTGGGCCCGTCGCCTCTGGGGGTCCCGGAAGCAGCCCGATGAGACTCGCCCATCACTAAAATAGTGAAACAGTGATGTCTTTTGGTGCACTGCATTCCACGAAGAGCAGGAAATTTTTTTGGGAGGGAGATGTAGGGAGGAAGGAAATGACATGCAGAACCCGCCAGGTGGTTGAGGTGCGGGAGGGGGGAGGGAGGTGGGGACATTGGTGATGGGAGATGGTTTTGGGCGGAGGGTGCGTGTTGGAACACTGTGGAACCAAAGCTCTACATGAGCATCTTTCAATTAAAAAAAAGAAGGTGGAATCTACCACAAACATGTGGGAATCAGTGGTTAGGTAAGACAGAGAAGGGAACAGTGTGCTAATATTTGCCAAAAGTGATAATGCCAGCCTAGAACTGAGCATTGAATATAGGAAAAAAGATATACATGATAATCTCTAAATGTATGTATTGCAATCCACAATGTGTAAGAGAAGAGAGAGAGAGAAGAGATAAAGAGCTTGCCATAGAGGCAGGCTGGGGGGAGGGGAGGGAAGTGGGGACATTGGTGGTGGGAGATGGGCACTGGTGGAGGGATGGTTGCTGGAACACTGTATGACGGAAACCCAAACATGAACATTTTTGTAGTTGTATGTCACATGGCGGTGTAATAAAATATTAAAAAAAAAAAGAATGAATAAAAGAGAAGCCTCCAGAAAAATAAATAGATAAGTCAGGTTACCTTACTGTGTATGAGTAATTTAAATGAAGGCAACTGGGGCTGGAAAAAAAAAAAAAAAAAAAAAAAGAAATTCTAGGTTTGATCCTTATCACCAAAGACAGAGAAAGAATGTGAATTATTGTTCAATGCTTACCCTTGTTTTTCTTCCAGTGCTGCTCAGGATCAAATTTAGGTCTATTGCAGATCGTGTGTCCAGTTTCTGGCCCTACCTTTATTTTTTGGGGTCCCAGTGATTACACCCAAGGTCTCGAGCTAGGTCTCTCTCTCTCTCTCTCTCTCTCTCTCTCTCTCTCTCTCTCTCTCTCACACACACACACACACACACACACACAGGTACCAGAGTTACATCACCAGTCAAATATTAGTCTCTAGAGAATTTACTTTTTTTTTATTAAACATTTTATTATACCACGGTGAAATATACAATTACAGTGTTGTTCATGTTTGGAGGTTTCGGTCACAGTGTTCCAGCACCCGCCCTTCACCAGTGCCCATTTCCCACCACCAATGTCCCCAATTCCCTCCCTCCCTCCCATAGCCTGCCCAAATGGCAGGTTCTTTATCTCTTTTCCCCTCTCCCTTTAGAGAATTTACTTTTTATGACCAGAAATATGCCTTCGAAAGGCTAACTTGGAGTAGTCGAGCAACAGTACAGTAGGTAAGGCATTTGCCTTGTGCGCCACCAACTAGGGTTTAATCCCCATAATCCCATATGGTCCCCTGAGCACTGCCAGGAGTGATTCCTGCAGAGCCAGGAGTAACTTCTAAGTATTGCTGGGTGCACCTGCCCTTCATGTTGCAAGTGTGGCTGCAGTGCCTGGCTGCGTTGGCAGATGGCAGACAGGAGACAGGCTTGTCTACACCCAGGGCTCTGCCCCATGGGCCTTGAATGGTTGATGGTCTGACATAGAAAAAGACTGGGTCCCCTGGGATGAACCCAGAGCCATGGCAGAACCTGGCAAGCTACCTGTGGTGTATTCAATATGCCAAAAACAGTAACAATAATGAACCTCTTTCCTAACTAATGGAGACGTTACTGGTGCCCGCTTGAGCAAATAGATAAACAACAGGAAGACAAGTGATACAAGTGATTGCTGGGTGTGACCCAAAATAAGAATAAAAATGAGTAAATGATTATATCATTTACCCTATTAGTTTCCTTATACATCATTTTACTTAAAGTTAGTTTCCAAAAACTTACAGCAAATATTAAGGAGTTACTCCTGAAGACTGGCATAGTGGTGGTAGAAGTAATCAGCATAAGAAAATTCCTTGGGAGGAAGGGAACGAGAAAGAAAATCCCTTGAGACACTGGTGGAGGGATGTGGGTGCTATGGTGATGGGTGATGTTAGAATGATGTGGCCATGAAAAATATAATCAGCAGCATTGTAAATTCCAGTACCTCAATAAAAATGGTTTAAAAATAAAGTAACAAAATAAAACAACATATTAACACAAACTAGTTTTAGAAGTAGAGTGGGAAAAGTTGGGTGAGTTGGATGATGAGGGAAGTAGTCAAAGTAAGTAGCTCTGCATAGCTAACGGAATTTTCAGGTAGAAGGGAGAGGAGCAAATGGGGGGGTGACACAGAAATGCTATGTGATCAGACAAATAGATCAGATAGGTTTAATGGAAATGACTGGCTAGGGAATTACCCAGGAACAGGCTAATAGCAGACATACTTTCTCTGTAGTATTAACTTTAATAATTTCTACTATTTTCCAGTTGACTTAGGATTTCAGCCTAGAGATCTGCACATATTGGGGTACCAATCAGTGATGACTGAAAGGCAACTATTTCCTCTTCCTCTACCCCCATTGCATATTTGAGTTTTCAAGAGAAAGCTTTAACTCCTAATTTAAAATTAACAAGAACTTTAAAATATCAAATTATAGCTGTATTCTAGCTAAAGTAATCCATCCAGATTAATAATCTTGTATCTTTTCTATTTCTGCTGAATCAGGAGGGAAGAGAAAGGCCTTGGGAAGGGTTCTCTTTAATTGGTAAAATAGTTGTCAACAGCAAGTAAAATAACTTGATTTCTAATTCTTGCAGTCTTTTGTATGAGAATTTGTGGCAGAAGCATCTATTACTATGAAAACTTCCTCAGTAGGAATTAGGGAAGAACCCACCCTGAAGTTTCCAACCTTAGAAAACTAATTAACTTTGTAACCTGGGTAAGAGAACTCCAATTATCCTTGATGACATTATACTCATAATAAAAGATCAAGCCCAGGTCTCCTTCATGTAAGGCGGGGACTTTACCACTAAAGCATTTCCCAGAACTCAGATACT
Source organism: Cryptotis parvus (assembly GCA_021461705.1). Taxonomy (NCBI): domain Eukaryota; kingdom Metazoa; phylum Chordata; class Mammalia; order Eulipotyphla; family Soricidae; genus Cryptotis; species Cryptotis parvus. The sequence continues at coordinate 63,294 of JAJIBD010003462.1, read as the reverse complement.
TATGTTTGTTCCTGGGGTTTCTTCATCTACTTCCCCAGTTCTAATCCTTTGTAGACCCCTCTCAGCCTTTTTCACTTTTGAGAAGCATATGGAATTCCTTTCACAGAAAGCTAATGGAAATGCCAGGTACCCTGATTCAGAAATAGTATATTTTCACACAGGGAAAAAGATCATGGAAATGCAGTCTCAGTGTCAGCTGTGAATGCATACCTTACCACAGGATTCCATTATTTGCTCTTCACCACTGACTTACATGCTGTCAAGAAGCAAAAGCATGACTGTTAAAGCATCTATCTGAAGGCAAGGTTGCATAAGGTCTAGACTTGAACTTTGTCACTAGTTGCACATTTTTATTTTTTTTTTTTATTGCTTGTTTTTTGGTCACACCCAGCAATGCTCAGGGATTTCTTCTGGCTCTGCACTCAGGAATAACTCCTGGCGGTGCTCGGGGACCATATGAGATGCCGGGAATCGAACCGAACCGAGCCGGCATGGGAGGCCGCGCAAGGCAAACGCCCTACACGCTGGGCTATGGCTCCGGCCCTAGTTGCACATTTTAGATCTATTAATCTCTTTCCCAGTTTTATAGACCAAATAATAAAATACATTGCAGTCATGAGAACTGATATGTGAGAATTTAGTGTCTGGGGACCAGAGCGATAGTATAGCAGGTAGGGTGTTTTTGATTGCAGGTGACAGACCCAGGTTCGATCTCGGAATTCCATATGGTCTCTCGAGCACCGCCAGGAGTAATCCATGAGCGCAGAGTCAGGAGGAAGCCCTGAACATTGTTGGGTGTGACCCAAAAAAGAAAAAAATTTAGTGCCTGCATGCATCAGCTGCCATTGACGATGACGCCTAAATGTGATTTACAAATGTATTCCAATACTTGGAACTATATTCCTGGTTCCCAAAATACTGCCCTTATTGGTGAAATTAAGAGTTCCTTAATGTAAATTGTCAAATTGTGAGGCATAATTATTGTATGAACAGGTTATCTGAAATTCATTTATACCTATAAATTACAACTTCCTTAAAGTTGGCACTAGATTCCATGTAGTTCTTATAGGACTGTCACCTGATGCTCAAGATTAATTTTCTACCTCAATTAAATTTTACAAGGCTGGTTAGAGAATCTGGACCGATAGTGTAGTTGGGAGTACACTGAATTTACTGACTGAACTCTATTTTGCTTGCTTTGCTAATGAATGTTTAGTGTTTAAATATATGGCGGATTTAATGTTTTCTTTTGATTTAGGTGGTGCTGGGGTGCAATCTTGCGGGGAGGCTAACACACTCAAGGGAAATGCCCTACTACTAAGCCTGAGCCTTATGCCCAGCTAAAGAAAAGTTTTCATTATTTGGTAATGTAATGGAGTGACTAACCCATACCACCTCAATTTTTGTGACCACAGCGAAAAAGCAGGTAAGAGTTGAGCAAGACAGCCAGACAAAACATGGATCAGGACGTCTTGTCAGTGAGTAGAACCTACTGCACATGTGTGGGAGTCAGAGGTTAGTTAGGTAACACAGAGAAAGGAACAGTGTACTAATAATTATTGTAAATGATACCAGTGTAGAACTGAGCATTGAAAATAGGCAAAAGGATATACATGATAACCTCTAAATGTATTGCAATCCACAATATGTAAGAGAAGGAATGTGTGTGTGTGTGTGTGTGTGTGAGAGAGAGAGAGAGAGAGAGAGAGAGAGAGAGAGAGAGAGAGAGAGATGAAAATTGCTTGCCACAGATGCAGGCTGGGGAGGGGGAATCAGGGGACATTGGTGGTGGGAAACGGGCACTGATGGACTGATGGAGGGATGGGTGCTGGAACACTGTATGACTGAAGCCCAAATATGAACACTTTTGTAGCTGTATATCTCACGGCGGTATAATAAAAAAAATTAAAAAAAAGTTGAGCAGGATAAAATTGCACAAAAAATTTCACAACAGTTGACACATAAACAGTTGTTTATCAATTTTATTTTAAACATTTCACAGTAAATGAAATTTAACCATAGTCATTACAGAGCATTACCACAAGAGTACACAAAGAACTTTAAAAATGAAAGACAATAGAATACAACTTTCAACCAGTTAAATGCACTCTACTATGTAAACAAAAATTAAATAAACCCTGATGCTATTAAAAGATACATAGTTGGAGGTAAATAACATGTACAAAAACAACACAATCCACAACTAGATCACATTCTTTGCAAGAGAGTACAGATATTAGCACTCTACAGCTACAAAATTTCAGAATCCTGTTAAATCAAAACCATCTCTGGTTTGTGGTACAGCACAATTCATAAGGCAAAAATATAGGCATTATCATCCAGTTCTTTAATTTCACTTATATTTTAAGGCAAACTTGGAACTTTTTGCTTAGTATTTTAAAATAAATGGGACACATAACTTGACAAAATTAACAGTAAATTACCTCTAGTTAAATATGTGTGATATAAAAGACATATGGTAACAATTTTTCTCTCTGCAGAGATGTAAACTGGATTTTTATTTGACTTCATACTTAAGCCAGTAAGAAAACTTGTAAACCTGTGGAGTTTAAAACTTATTATATTCTTCAGTCTTTACAAATGTGTATCAACACTGAATCAATGTACTGCAAGTGAAAACCCAATATATATCCAGGCATAGAGTAATCAACTAATCAAATCACTTCTAATTAAAGTGCTGTTTACAAAAGAAAAAAGTTCAGAGTATAAAGAACTGGATGTTAATTTGACATGTGACATCCTATAATTTCCTAACTCTTGTACAATAGAGGTTATAGAGGTTATCACAAGTTTATTGAACTTTAAGCTGTGTATTTATTGTAGAATCTGGTTTTCCCAAAAATGAGCACTTAGGTGACAATACCAGAAATCCAACAGCAAAACTGAAAACATAGCAGTATATATTCACATATATTTCTTTCAATGTAAGTGCCTTGATAATAAATACCTATAAGTTTCTATAGCTTTATTTGACTAGAAAATATATTATCCAATTTTGGGAACTTTGAGGTTCTATAAACCATAGGTTGTTCACAATTCCTTTTTTATATGTAAAACCTAATTTGAGACTAAGGGACACATATGTTTATACACAAACTGGATCTTTAATCACTTCTTATGATGTTGGAGATTGGAAACTAGATTCATGCTTAAGCAAAATAGTTATTTGGGCACAGTTCTCTCACTGTATTTTAGTCAGAAAGATGGCATCCTATGTATAATTCTAGCCCCCACAGCTCTCTTGCAAATTGCCTTGTATCATATAGCAAGACTCTCCTTAATTTTTTAAAACTTAACACATTTTTCTACTATTTAGTATCGCTTCCTATAATTTAGTGTTTGTATGTGAAACAATATTATTAATAATAAAGAACTGATATGTAACTACCCTTGGACTACACATTAAAAGCCACTTGCTCTATTACTATATTCAACAAATACTAAATAGCCAAACATTCCTAATAGATTCTAACATAATTATAGAAGGTAATTATCTCCTATGCAATTGTATTTCTCACTGCCACTTTTCCCTAAAACACTGCAATATCATATAGTTTCTCCTCATATATACGTACATATGTATCTATATACATGTACGTATATAAAACATTCTTTTTATTCTAATCTTTAACCTGGGAATTTATAATAAATTTTTTTCTGATCCTTCTGAAAGAGGTGTGTCTTCAAAATTTGTCATTTCTTAGAAGGCTCTTTTAAAAAAAATGATCAGATTTGGGGCTGGAGCAATAGTACAGAGGGTAGGGTGTTTGCCTTTCATGCTGCTGACGTAGGTTTGATCCCAAGCAACCAATATGGTCCCCTGAGCACCTTCAGGAGTAATTTCAGAGTGCAGAGTCAGGAGTAACCCCCGAGCACTGCCAGTATAACTCAAAAAGCCAAAAGAAAAAAAATTATCAGTTGTCAGATTTCATTAGTATTTCTGGTTATAATGAAGGTAAAATAACTAAAAATAAGAATTTCTAAATTGGGAAGTTTTTCCTCTTCTTTTCATAGGCTTTTCATAAGTTGTCTGGTATGTGGATTTAACTACTGCCCAAGATATATCACATTTAGTTTTCACCAAGATGAAATTTAGATTTTCCCCCCCCAAATAATGAATGGTATACATTTGATCTACTGATCATGTATTTTACGCTAATTTTATTATAGCAATATATGATTAAACACTGCCAAAATAAAATTCCTAATATATATGTATTCAATTAAATAATTTCTATAGTCTTTCAAATCTTCTAGGGTTGGGGGTTAAAACTGGTGTAACATGGATTTAATCTTTGATATCAGCAGAAAGAAAACTGAGTTAGGGGCTATACAGTAGATGTTATGGAATCCATTTTAAATTGCTTCTTTTTAAAGTCTAGGCCAACCATAATAGTGCACCTGGCTTCTATTCATTAGTCAAATCAATTAAAAATTTATTGCTGTATATCAGTTATTCAAAGAAGCAACATAGAAAATACTCAGTCTATCAATTTTATCATTGGCTCCTGTTGAGTTCTTAATTAGAAGACTAAAATTCACTTGCAAGATTTTATAATCTGTGCATATATTTATAAAGCATCATATTACTTATATGATTAAAATGGTTTTATACATTATCTAATATATATTTAAATCTACAACTGGTGATTTATGAAGAACTGCAAATTGCCTGGCTATAGTTTTCAAAATTAATATACACACTAACAAATAAACCTGTTTTATAATTACAAAATGGCTTTTTAACGATTGTTTGAACATTATGGCACTTTAAAATGCAGTATGAATTTTTTCATAGGAAACAAATATATACTGATTTTGCAGACACTAAGGAAATAGTAGGCAGATTAAAAACAAAAACAAGGAAAAAAAACAAAATGATTATAGTACCCCAAACATAAGTACCGATAGCCTAATGAAATGCTGATAAAGTAATCTATTCAAGACAAAGTCATTTACCAAAACATGCTTAAGATGAGTTCAGCATTTTTTTTCAAATAAGCTGTCACTGGCTATACGTAACAGTTTGCTTTCAAAAGACTGCTCCTTTAGTCAAAGTAGAACCATATTTAGAACCATAACTCATATAAACATTGAGTTCCTGTTTTCTTCAATATCTAAAATATTCAATTACATAAGAAATGTATGAACCATTGTAACTGCCTAGTGTTTTGTACTTAATGCATATATTTCTGTACTAAGGACATAAAGTATTACAAGAAAAACAGAGATAAAAATGTATCTTTAAATCATAATTCAGGAACCATGAAAAGCATTAACACGGGCTCTTTAGATGATTTTAGAAGATCCAAAAATCATCTAACATTTAAAGAGCACAAATAAATCAGGCCAGTAAAAATGAAACAAAAATACTATCAAAACATTTCATGCATTTCTCATACAGAACATTCAAAAGATCAATATAGCCTTGTTACAGATCCTACAGTTAGCACCATTTTTGTATCTGAACACTTTAAAAAAGTAAACAACTAAAATTAAAGGACATATGAAAAAATCAATGTGAACTATAGGTGGTAAATATTTGTCAAATATTTACATCAACATTGGAAGTCAGCTGTACTGAAAAAAAGCAAAGGACAACAAAGACTAACTCATATGCGCAATTCTATGCTATAGGTGGTTAACTATATTCAACCAGTGCTAACCTGCCATACACAGTTTATAATCTTGCTTTTAAAATAGCCCCAAATATGAAAGTGAAATATCTTGAAACATACTACACATTCCAAACGTGAAAGTCATTCAGCAGGAATGTCTAGTTAACTCACTATGCCATGAAATTTATAACCTTTCAAAGTACCAGGGGGAAGGAAAAAGCAGCCCTTTATTGTTTAAAATGTGAAGCATATGAATTTACATCCAAAAAGACAGAATAAACATTCTGCCAGTCATCCAATACACTTCAGCATCTAAGCTTCTCTTGTCCTATTAAATCATGGTGCTTATTAAGGAGGGAGAGCTAATGAACCCTCCACCCCAAGAAAAAAAAGCAGCAAGTTTTCTTCACGTGTACACTAAAGAATATAAAACTACACTATACCAGTATTAGGCGGGGAAAAAGTGCACAATTCAATTGGCAAGACCTTTTCTTCTTTTTTTCTCAGTTACTGATTCACGTATAGTGAAGATCAACCCCAAAACTAACTTGCTCAAAGTACCCAACAGAACTCTGTCTTCATGCCACTTCAAGCTAAAAAACAAAGCAATGCAGCTTTTGAGTTTCAAAATATTGAGCATCCTTTCATGCAGCACAAGGGTCATCACCACAGCATTTCCACAAGTCTGTACTTGTCAAAGTGCAGTTAAACCAAAGTTACAGCGACAGTAAATCATGCCAGCTGAATCCAGCCATGTGTCTGAGATAGGGTCATATTTTTGCACAGTATTCAGATAGGAAGACCCTGAGTGACCACCAACTACATACAGGTAGTTATCAACGACTGCAGCACCAACTCCTAGGAAAGATTAGAAGAGGGGAAAAATGTTACGCAGCAGAACTCTACATACATAAATTGAAAGACTTTGTATTTTAATGTTTTCCTAAACACATTTTAACATTCAACTGCTAATTGAACAAGTTATAAGTATCATTGGCTCACTGAAAAAATACATGTAATACAAAAAAGTTCAAGTCTTTTTTTACCTTTCTTCCACATAGGAAAACAGAATTAATATATTGATAACCTTCCACATGCTCTCATCTCAATTTATGCTTACATATATTTTTTAAAAGTTTTTGGTTTTTATTAGGCATTCAAATATACTGAAATAAGTAGTACTTAACTATAATTTATGCTTTTAAAATTCTACTTCATATATTATATATAGTTCTATAAAGCGATGCAATTTTTTTTTTTTTTGCTTTTTGGGTCACACCCGGCAATGCTCAGGGGTTACTCCTGGCTGTGCATTCAGGAATTACTCCTGGCGGTGCTTGGGGGACCATATGGGATGCCAGGAATCGAACCCAGGCGGCACAGGCCGGCCGCGCAAGGCAAACACCCTACCCGCTGGGCTATCGCTCCGGCCCCAAAGCTATGCAAAATTTTCACTGTTCTGTTTTCCCTCTCAGTAATACCTTACAAACTATGAACAATAAAAAATAGTTTATTCTGTTTTGCTTCAATTTCTTTTACATGTTTATGTTTTAGGATTTTCTTTTACCATAAGAGCAGGGATAGTCTAAAAGCATTTCTATCAGTAATTTAAAGCCGTCCTCTTAAATAATGTGAATCTGAGTTTGGGTTTAGAAAACAATGTCTTCTTTTCTTAAGACACAGTTATTTTCCTCTATCATCCCTGAAATCCAACTATTTTGGGGTGAGGGCCACACTCAGCAGTGATTAGGGACTATTCTTGGGTCTGTGCTAAAGGATCACTCCTGGCAATGTGCACAATTCAATCTTTTGATCATATCTGCTTCTCTTAGAATGGAGAGGGTATCTGGAAGTGAACAGTCTGCTAATGCACAACAAAAAATTAGAACCTGGTGGGCTGGAGAGATAGTATAGCAGTAAGGTGCTTGTTTGTCTTGCTCGGGGCTGACCTGGGTTTGATCTTCAGCATCTCATATGGTCTCCAAACCCAGAAGTAAGCCCTGAACATGGCAAGGTAAGCCCCCAAAAAGGACGACAACAACAACAACAACAACAACAACAACAACAACAACAACACCCCAAGTATAATGTACTTGGGTTTGATATATCATACATATCATATATGTATGATATATAACAAAATATCATTTCTTATATGAATAAATGAACTTCTACAGAAGTAAAGATATACACTATTATCAGCATTTTTAAAAAGATATATAATTTAGATAAAAAGTTATGGCTGCACTTATACTAAAATGTTCTCCAAGATTACAGAATAATGAGATATACATTGGGCGATAGATCACAAAAAACAATTTACTAAACAAACTTCTCAAATTTAACACAAAACTTTTTTTCACTGAACAAAGGGATACTTCATCTGAACAAAACATTTCAAGAAATTGCAAATTTATTAGAAATATTATTACCTGTTCTGGGTTCTTTCATTGGTTTACATACTGTCCACTGGTTTTGATGAGGGTCGTATCTTTCAATGCTTGACAAATGTGAGACACCATTATGTCCACCCACCACAAATATAAAGCCTAACATGACACCAACACCAAAGTGAATCCTTTTATCTGCCATAGATGCAACCATCTCCCAGGAGTCCTTACTTGGATCGTAACGCTCCACACTGTAAATATTCACAAAAGAATTAATTAATTCACATGTCCCTTTTTTTTGCTTTTTGGGTCATACCCAGAAATGCTCAGGGTTACTCCTGGCTCTCTGCTCAGGAATTACTTCTGGCAGTGCTCGGGAACCATATGGGATGCCGCGCTCGAACCCAGGTCAGCTGCATGCAAGGCAAACACCCTACCCACTGTGCTATTGCTCTGGTCCCTATTCACATGTCCTTTGTGTCATTCTTTTCACTAAAGCAAACCTAAATCCCACCAGAGCTGGGTTTATTTATTTTTGATTGCAAAGGATGGAATCTAGGAAGGCAAGTACTATACCACCAACCTACACTTCCAGCTAAACAGCTCCCCTACATTCCAATAAAAAAAAGGAAAAAAAGAGTAGTTTGTCCAAATATTCATATGTTGTTGGTATTACTGACAGAATAAATGCTTACCTTGTAGGATGGGTACAATTTCCACCTGCTATATACCGACTGTATAGTCAAAACACCTGAGTTAAAGTATGTTATATATCAAGACATGAATGAACCCTAGCCCTAACACTCTGCGTAATCCTTGATAAATCTTTACCTCTAACCTGCAAAATGGGGATAATTCGATGTCAGGATTTATGAAAGAACAGTCGAATAAGAGCACAAAAAGGACTTTGAAAGTCACAAACTAAGTATAAGTATTTTCTAAATATACTAAGGGTCTTTTCTCTGGTTAAAAAGCAGGTTGGTGGGAGGTGGGGCTGGAGAGATAGTACAGAGGGTAGGGTGCTTTTCTTGCACGAGTTCAATCCCAAGGCAGAGGGGCCAGAGAGATGACAACGGGTAGGGCTCTTGCTTGTTTTGCTCGCAATACACCCAGGTTTGATCCCAGACACCCAAACACTTTGAACACTGCCAGGAGTAACCTGAGTGTAGAGCGCCAGGAATAAGCCCTGAGCACTACCAGGTATGGCTCCCAAACAAGAAAACAACAAAAAAACCCAGGGCTGATAAAGAAGCAATGAGCAGGACTCCCCTCCCACTAGATTTAATGGTGATTTGTTACAGAGCTAATACTGCAAATTTTATAATAATCTGGCTAGTCATAGTGATCTCAGAGTAATTTAGGAGAAGTCAGGGTTTTAAGTAAAGTCTGCAGTGCAGAGAAACCTTGGCATTTCCAAGTTGCATTATGAAAGTACACATCCAATCAGAATTTCCAAAACAAGCTTCCCTCTGGGGAAAAAAAGATTTCCCCAGAAAATCCCAAAAGACCTTAAGTCAATGCTTTGCCCTGAAGGGGCAGAAATAAAAGCTTGTGAAGTTTGCTATGATTCTAACCTAAATGCTCAAATCTTCAGAATAGAGAGTAGACTGTAGACTAAAGTGGAACTGGCACCAAAAGGGCACCAGAAGAGCAAAATCAATGGACAAGAAAACTTGCTAAAGTGTAGCAAGAACTTAAAATTCAACAGTATTATATCAAAACTAATTTTTTTTTTTAGGAGGCAGCATACCCAACTGTGTTCAGGGTGAGTCTGTGCTCTGGGATCAATCCTGGTGGTGCTCAGGGGAACATACAGGTAACAGGGATTGGACCCAAGTTGGTCACATGTAAGGCAAGCACCATATACATTGTACTATTTCTCTGAATCCTCAAAATTGAAATTACTAACCACACATAAATTTTAGACAATCACATATAAGTCATATCTTGGCCCCAAATACTTCCCCTTAGATTAAGGTAACAAAAAGAGAAATAATTTAACTTACTCAGATAAAAATATATAGATAAAATGCTGTTACACCATTATCAGTTAATAAAATACAATATACTTTCGCTAAAAAATCTCATAATCAATATCATACACACTAAGTACTATCAGAGTTTAAAATCTTTGGAATCTCAATATCCAACAGGTTCAGAATTATGACTAATTTTCCATATTAGCTTTTTTATCCTTGTAAATATTTTCATTTATTTAGTGAATACTACAAAAGTCACATTGCAGAACAACTCAGGTACATGCTGTATTTGTTCTTCTAGAATAAGAATTCAGAAAGGAATAGTAAGGATTTAAATATTATATTAGAATAAAGCAATTACATTTTCCCCTTAATTCTATTAAGTAATGCAACAAAGGACAATTTACACACAGAGATATACTCACATATATGGATACCACTCAAATTTAAAGTTTCCTAACTTTGTCTTCTTTTCAAATTTATGTATTTTAAGATACAGCTAATCTGCATTAAAAGAATGAATTAAAATTTAGTAAGGGATCTGATTTTTAGAATGGGAGTTTTGTATTGAAACTTGGGGAAGCATACAAATTCCAATTATACTCTTGAAGCAAAGAATTTATGAGACATTGAATTTCCTAGTCCCTATCAATTTAAAAAGTAAAAGGAAATTCACCCATACACAAATAATTTAAAATTCACTGTTAATGACAGGTTAAAAAATAATAAACATACATGAATAAGAGAAATACCTGTTCATGGGCAGGCCCATACCCACCAATGGCATAGATCATTCCATCCAATACAGCTGCAGCAAAACAACTTCTTGTTGTAGTCATTGGTGCCAAAGGGAGCCATTTTCTTTTTTTTGGAACATATTTCTCTACAGACTGTAAATATGTCTGTCCATCATAACCACCTAAAGCATAAAGTTCTCCCCAAGCACGACTACTCCAAGGGTACTTCGGCTCTCATGCATTCTCTCAAGAGAAGTCCAGGTGTTCGGATCAGGATTCCAGCACTCTACTGAATTTTCATGCTTTCTGATAGTGAAGCCAGGACGTACATTCGTTTCTATACCCCCTATAACATAAACTTTCTGGTCTAAAACACATATTCCAAATTCATAACGAGGAATGTTAAGGGGTGCCAACCCAATCCAAGAGTCGTTCTGAGGGAAGTACATCTCCACACTAAAGAATAAAAAAGCAAAACAAAGAAATTATAAATAAGTTATCAAGGACAAATAAACTGAAACTACAATAAGCCAGGGCATGCTTTGCAGCTTAGCAATTTTTTAGACATCAGACAGTAACAATTGTTGTAAGAATACGAAGAAAGGAATGCATCCTCTGTCGGTGAGAGTATAATCTGCACAAGTTACTCTGAAGGGGCCAGAGAGATAGTATAGAGGGTAGGGCATTTTCCTTGCTCACAGTTGTACCCAGTCCGATCCCTGGCACCACATATTGTCTCCCAAGTCCAACAGGAGTGATCCTGAAAACAGAGTCAGGAATAAGTCCTGAGCACTAATAGGGATTGCCTCAAAACAAAACAAAGAAGTGAACGGTGATGGTACTTGGTTTTAGATGTCTTTATGGAAAGAACACAAAGTGCAAAGTTTTAAGGAAGTGAAAGAGTAAATTACAGGGTAAGGTAAAGGGGTTACTGGGAGTGCAAAGAGCCTCTACTGAGGGTACCAGAGCTACAGGACAGCAGGTAGGGGCATTTGCCTTGCACGTGGCCAGAATGGGTTTGATCCCCGGCATCCCATATGATCCCCAAACACCGCCAGGAGTAATTACTGAGTGCAGAGCCAGTAGTAACCCCTGAGCATCACTGGGTGTGACCCAAAAACAAACAAACAAAAAAAAAAGAAATAAAAAGGAGCTCTACTGAGTCCACTAAAGATGGCCGTGTGAGTGTCTCTAGCTACATTTCACTGCTCAGTTAACAGCCACAAAATAAGTAACTGAATTTAACTAGTAAACTCAAGAGAAAATAGATTTCTTGCTAAAGTTGTCTCAAAACTAATTTTTTTTGGTCTATATTTTATCTACCACAGATCTGAAAGACTGAACAGGTGTTTTCTTTGTTCCTAATAGTCATTTTTCTAATTTTTTCATCTCACCTCCTTCAAAAACTTAAAAAAAGTGTTTTCGAACCATGGATTAGGTTCAAAGGACTGGAGTATATGCTTTGCACCCGGAATTTTGCATGTGATCCTGAGCAATAATGTGTGTGTATTCCCATTATCTACATAACAATAGAACTAGAGGCATGTTTAAGGATGAAATGTCACGGAACAAACAAGTAGAAGAAAAGATAAATAAATGGGACTACATTAAACTAAGAAGCCTCTATACCTCAAAGGAAACAAAGAGAGAGAGTACAGTGGTAGTGCACTTGCCTTGCACATGGCCAACCCAGGCTCGATCCCCAGCACCCCAAATGGTCAGGTCATCTGAGTCCCCAGGAGTGATCACTAAGCACAGAACCAGAAGTAACACCCAGAGGATCACTAATATGGCCAAAAATACAAAGTACTCTTGTACAGCAGAGAATGGATGACAGCAAGATTGGAAAACTTACATAAAGCAGTAATGTATAATTTAGGGAGATGGTAAAATTAAGTAAGGAATGTGGAATTAAGGAAGGGTTTAAAGAATAAAGTAAAGGGGCTGGAGCGATAGCCCAGTGGGTAGGGTGTTTGCCTTGCACGCGGCCGGCCCATGCTGGCCTGGGTTCGATCCCCGGCATCCCATATGGTCCCCCTAGCACCGCCAGGAGTAACTCCTGAGTACAGAGCCAGGAGTAACCCCTGAGCATCGCTGGGTGTGACCCAAAAAGAAAAAAAAGTAAAGTAAAATAGTCAAATGATTATTTTTTGGGCTTTGGACATCTGTCAACAGTGCTCAGGGCTTAGTGGTGGTACACAGGGGATCATACTGGGTGCCAAGGACTGAACCCAGGTTGGCTCTGTGCAAATCAAGTGCCTTTTCTGTTGTACTTTCCTCTCAAATGATTTTTAATATATAATTAATTTAAGAGTATAAGATCTATCAGCAACAAATTTTAAGAAAGCCTTTACCTATCCAAACAGGCAAACAGTCCAGATTTTCCTCCAACTGCACACAAGTACTTTGGGAGCACAGCGAGGTCGTGTCACCAAGACTGTCTGATGAGAGAGTCTATGTTCAGGCATAAAGTGGTACTTTAGAGCTTCATTCAGAAGATGTTTACAAGTGTGATCATCACGAATAAGATGATTTGCTTCATAAAGTCTAGTGAGAAACTTAACACTCAGGAGTGGTAACCGCACACTGTTAAGTAGCTGTGCTAAGTATTTCTGACGTCTTGTACATCATATTTGATCCAAGACTCAAGTGCATAGAAAACAGTCTCTTCAGTAGCTACATTCAAGCAGTCATTGGAGATAATTTCATCCAAATCAGTATGTGTAAGCTCAAAAAATTCTTCAGTCTGGCAAACAGCTTCAAAATTCTGACATATGTATTTAGTGGCTGCCAAATAAAGATCATGGCAACCATAAGTCTCTGCAAAACGAGAAATTCCAATACAATTACCAGGATCAAGTTGTCTTTCAAGAAATGCACAGCATTCTTTCAGGACAAGTTTTATCTGGAGCAGATTTGCTGCTGGAAGGAGAGAGATTCAACTGTGTCCTGTGAAATAAAAACAGTCCCAGTGTAGGCATACTCAACAATGGCCTGAAGAGCGGCTTCATCAATACACTGGAACTCAACCTCACTGTTCTCTTTTTCAGAAAGGTTTCCAGTGAACATAGCTTTGAAATACGGGCTGATGCTGGCAAGCACCACTTTGTGAGCGTGGATTTTAACATCACCTACTCGAAGAATGATGTCACAGAGTTCGTGATGTTGACGAAGAAGATTCAAGCCCTGAAGAAGTTGTTCAGAATGTAAGTGGGTTATATTAGCAAGCATGTAAGTTGGGGATGTGTGGTCCATCTACAGAAAGAAAAAAAACAAGAACTGTTACTTCAAAATAGTACCATCTCTATGAGTCTAAAAAAAAGCATAAATCAATTTTGTTGCTTAAGTTGCAACAATTTTGTGTTGATTTTTAATTACTTTATATATGAGACAGAGGTGTTAAAGAGTTACAAGAGATGTTGGGAATCAGACAATTTATTCCTTTAACTGCAGCTAGTAGAAAACAGAGCCTGAAATACTATTGTGAAACACTCCCCAAATCACAAAGTCTCTTGACAACAGATTTTTGAATGTGAACTGTCCCAATAGCGGTTCATCAATAAATGCTCGAGATTAGAGGTGACTAGATGATTTGCTTCAAAAAGTCTAGTGAGAAACTTAACACTAGGTTAGGGTTGAGGATTCCACCCACAAAGCAGAGCCTGGCAAGCCACCCGTCGTATATGATATGCTAAATACCAGTATTATAGACCTCATTCTCATGACCTGACGGAATGGTTTGAGTCTATGTTCCTGGTGCCCACTTGAGCAAATCGATGATCAATGGGAAGACAAGTGATACAAGTGAACTCTCCCAATTATCATCCCCCCTTTTAAATTCATTACCTACCTACCTACCTACCTACCTACCTACCTACCTACCTACCTACCTACCTACCTACCTACCTTTTATCTTTTCTTTTTTGGGTCACACCTGGCGATGCTCAGGGGTTACTCCTGATTCTTTGCTCAGGAATCATTCCTAGCAGTGCTTGGGGTCCCATAGGGTCATATGGGATTCTGGGGATTGAATCCGGGTTGGCCGCATGCAAGGCAAATGCCCAACCTGCTGTGCTATTGCTCCAGCTCTCTCTCTTTAAATTCAAATCTGACCTATCACTGAAACAAAATTCTAATGCGCGTGTGTGTATGGTGTATGTGTGTTGGGGAGTGGGAGAAAGGGAATCACTTGTATCACTTGTCTTCCAGTTGTTCATCGATTTACTTGAGCAGGTGCCAGTAACATCTCCATTTGTCCTTGTTGCGTGCTAGTATAGCCCAAGGGCCTCTGCTCGCTCCCAGGAACATGAAGAGCCTCAAACTATTCATTCAGGTCATGGGAATGAGGTCTATTATTGTTACTGTTTTTGGCATATATATTCCACATATTCACTCAGCTCTAGCATTATTCGAAGAGCTTGGTTAGGCTCTGAGGACGAGGAAGGATGTAGAAAGGGTTTTAGAAATAACCCATTATTTCTGTGGTCTAATTGGAAGAAAAGGACAACACTCCTCCTAAAAAAAAGCAAAGAATCAAGAGATCATAGGATTGAACAAAAAATCTGTTAAAAATGGCCTCGGTTCCAGAAATAGAAAGAGAAGTAAGGATCCGACAGTGGCAAGTTCTTTTTGTGCCTATTTTGAGGCAATACTTTCTACATCCCCTTAGGATGTTTAGCTATTTGGGGCTCTGGGAAGATGGCTGGGGTGTATACTTCTTACGTGGGGGGCTTCAGTCCTTTCCCTAATACCACATGGTCCCATGAGCACCCCGCAGAGAATGGCCCTGAACACTGCTGGATGTGCCTGCACCCCCAATACCTCCCAAAAAAGATACATAAAGTTTCTGCTTATAACATCACTTTCTGGGCAATTGTCAGAAAATTGTGCCTTGAAGGATAGTTGAATATTCAGTCAGATGGGCTGAGACTGAAACTTTTATAGTATTATCATAAGTTTATCCCTAGTTTATCCTTCACCTGCACGGCAGAGCCTGGCAAGCTACCTGCGCCATATTTGATATTTGAAGGAGGGAATAAATCTGCTAAGATGAAAAAACATTTTGAAACACCAACACCATAGCTATTTGGCTATTTTTCTCAATAATGAAACCTACGCGGAGTTGGAGAGATAGTACGCAGGGAGGGTGTTTGTCTTGCATGTGGCCAAATCTGGTTTGATCCCTGGCATCCCATATGGTCCCTTGGACACTGCCAGGGGTATATCCTGAGTGCAGAGCCGGGGGTAATTCTGGAGCAGAGCTAGGTGTACACCAAAAAGACAAAAAGAAAAAAGAAAAGAGAAACCTATGTCTACCAACCATATCGACAGATATTTTCATTGGGAAAAGTTTTACATTACTTTACACAGGCTTTTTCAAAGTGCATATGCTGGGGCCGAGCAATAGCCCAGCGGGTAGGGCGTTTGCCTTGCACGCGGCCTGTGCCGGCCTGGGTTCAATCCCGGCGTCCCATATGGTCCCCCGAGCGCTGCCAGGAGTAATTCCTGAGTGCAGAGCCAGGAGTAACCCCTGAGCATCGCCGGTGTGACCCAAAAAAGCAAAAAAAAAAAAAGAAAAAAAAGAAACAAAGTGCATATGCTTTTCCAAAGTTCCAAAGTAAAAAGATTGCTTTGGAATTATTTTGGTGTTGAATTTAACGAAGATTTTATTATTGTCAGTTAAATCAACAAAAATTAACATGTTAAACTGATACTCTACAGTGAAGACAACAAACTGTCTAGACCAGCATTCTCAATGGGGTGAGGAGTGGGAGGCCCCTATAAGCTCTTCAGGATCCAACGGGTCACGGGATGCTGGGGCTCAAACTGGGATTGGCTGTCTGAGGACAACCTTAACCACTTACTATCAACCTTAAGCACTATACTACTGCTCCAGTCTCAGGTTAATACATAGATTTTTAAACTTTTTCCCACTTGCAACTCCTTTTTCTACTCCAAAAATACAACATGAGTGAGCACTGCAAAAAATACTTAGGATTTATTATGCAGCTGAATTTTGGTCACTGCACACTCAGAAACTACTGCTGAATTTTTTCACAAACCCCGCCCCGCATGGAGCCTCAAACCAGTTTAATAAACTTGGATCTAAGAGTGGAAGAGACTTTCCACAGGTTAAAGTGTTCACCTTGCATGTGGCTGGCCTTGGTTCAATTCCTGGCACCACAGGGTTTCATCCATAAAACCCCTCCACAACTGCAGGGTATAACTCTAAAACCCACACCCTCATGCCCTCAAATAAGCTAGCATTTTGGGGCTGGAGTGACCCAGATTCATTCCTTGGCATCCCACATGGTCTCATGAGCACTGCCAGAGCCAAGAATAATCCGAGTTATGTGGGGTATAATTTCCCCCTACCAAAAAAGGAAAAAAAAACTAGGGTCTAGAAGATATCTCCTTAGGACAGGATACCCGAGGGATAGTACATAGGTCAGGGTACATGCTTTGCAAGTGGCCAAACTCAGTTCTATTCCTAGCACCTCCAAGAAGATCCGAAACACAGAGCTCTCGGGTGCAGCCCAAACACTGCCCCTCCCCTAATCACTAAATTTTGTGTACAAGGGTTGGATCAATATTATAGTGGGTAGGGCATTAGTCTTGTATGAGTTCAATTCCTGGCAACATACATATTCCCTGAGCTCCACCAGGACAGATCCCTGAGCTCAGAGCCAGGAGTAAGTCTTGAGGAGGGGGAGGGGAGAGAGAGAAATGGGAGTCTGGGGGAGGGAGGAAAGGAAAAGAGAAGGGAGGGACAAAGGGAGCAAGGAAGAAAGGTAAAAAATATGAGAGAAAAGACATAAAAGAAATGAAGAAAAAAAAATTTTTTTTTTTTGCCTCTTGGGTCACACCCAGCAATGCTCAAGGGTTACACCTGGCAGTGCTCAGGGAACCATATGGGATGCCGGGGATCAAACCTGGTTGGCTGCATGCAAGGCAAAGGCCCTAACCACTGTACTATGGCCCTGGCCCTGATAGGGAGAAAACTTAAATGCATATATACCAAGTTAAAGAAGCCAGCCTTAAAAGGATATACACAATGTTATTCCAAACATAAGCTACTCTGGAAAGGTAAAATCACAGAAACAGTACAAAGACTGATGACGGTTGTAGATTAGGGTCAGAGGAATGGGAGGAATAAACAGACAAAGCATAGAGGAAGTTTGTTTTTTTTGGGGGAGGTGGTGTAATGGGCTTACTACCAGCTATGTGCTCAAGGACCCACATGGGGTGCTGGGTTTTGAGCGGGGGTTCGTCATGTTGCAAGGCAAGCACCTTACCTGGTGTACTGTCTCCCCAGTCCCTATCCTTTCCTGCTGTCCCTTTCCAGGGAAAGAAAAGTCGATGACCTGCTTGGCTGAGTCAGGATGTTCACTGGCTCTGTATCTCGAATAGCCCAAGAAAATATAATTAAAAAAATTGTTTCCTCAACTTGATGAATGGGAATAACTATTGCCCCTAGGATTGTTGCTGGGACCAGATGAGATCATTTGAATAGTGGTTTTACATATTTTTTTTCTAGTTTGTTTTAAAGCCACACCTGGTAGAACTCGGGTCTTACTCCTGCCTCTGAGCTTGGTATGGCTACACATACCATACATACCAGGGATG
Organism: Cryptotis parvus; assembly: GCA_021461705.1. NCBI lineage: Eukaryota > Metazoa > Chordata > Mammalia > Eulipotyphla > Soricidae > Cryptotis > Cryptotis parvus. The sequence goes on along the minus strand of JAJIBD010003462.1, from coordinate 44,923 downwards.
GAACCCTGGTCGGCCATGTGCAAGGTAAACATCTTAACTGCTCTAGCTCTGAAAAAATTTTATTTCCTAGCTCTATCTAATGGAAAGGCCTAGAAACTAGGACCAAACCATTTGCAAAGAGTACTTACAGCACCTACAATATGTCCTTAACACTGTTTACTCTTTAAGGAACAGAACTCCTAAGACAAACAGCTCATTCTAGGCATGAGACAAAATATTTCAAGATTAAGTTTGGAATTTTTACATGCTATGTAATAAGAACCCACCAATAACTGGGGTTATCAAGACCTATGGAACCTATTGGATATACTTTCACTATTCAAAGATGGGGCAAAATGATCATCAATAATTCAGAACTGGGGCCGGAGCGATAGCCCAGCGGGTAAGGCGTTTGCCTTGCATGCGGCCGGCCCATGCCGGCCGGGTTCGATCCCCGGCATCCCATATGGTCCCCCGAGCACTGCCAGGAGTAATTCCTGAGTGCAGAGCCAGGAGAAACCCCTGAGCACTGCCGGGTATGACTCAAAAAGAAAAAAAAAATCAGAACTGATTAAAATACACTGGATATATTTAGATACACGAGTTCACAGTGGTAATAATATCATCTAAAGAAAGTTTTAACTGATCACCCACAGGAGGATAATAATAAATCAACTCATTACTTGAAACATAGTATCACTGCCACTGTCTTCCTGTATATCATAGATTTGCTCGGCGGGCACCAGTAACATCTCAATACGTCCTGTCACATGCGAGATAGCCCAAGGGCATCTGCCCACTCCAGGAACATAAAGAGCCTCACACCATTCCATCAGGTCATGGGAATGAGGTCTATAATTGTTACTGGTATTTGGCATGTCAAATACGACACGGGTAGCTTACCAGGCTCTGCCGTGCGGGTGAAACATGCCGCACGGCATGAAACACAGTAGAAGAAAAGAATTAGCATGTATCAAAATTAATTAAGCATGCATCACGCCTTTTTTTATACCCACTGTATCACCTTATTCCCCAGTCTATCACATACTGCTTACCCATATAGTCTAGGTCCACAGTAGACCAGTCCATCTAGGTTTGTGCAATTAGATCCTATGATGTCCATAAAATATGGAATCACCTCACAAAGCATTTCTCAAGCCATATCTCATAATTAAGTGACCATGGCTGCTGATGAAAGAAAACTTCTCTTCATAAAAATATTTCAGTTGATTTAAAAGGAAATTATGGGGCCGGAACAATAGTCCAGCAGGTAGGGCGTTTGCCTTGCACGCGCCAGCCCGTTCTGGCCCGGGTTTGATCCTCGGCATCCCATATCGTCCCCTGAGCACCGCCAGGAGTAATTCCTGAGTGCAGAGCCAGGAGAAACCCCTGAGTATTGCCGGGTGTGACCCAAAAAAGAAAAAAAAAAGGAAATGATAAAAATACCACTATTTTTTCAACTTTACTGAAGAAATGGATGTAGAAAATCATAAAGGGTTGCAAACATTGCACAAAGAATGGAAAAACATATCAGTATTATTAAGGCTCCCTTCCCACTCAAGCAAGCAAAATCAAACATGGAGTCAACAGTGTAGGTTCAACTATTAGTTGACTAGAAATACCGAGAATTTAAAAAAAAGCAACTTTAAACCAGAAGAGTGCAATCAGCCAAAACATAATGATTATGAGCCTTACATATACATATATTATATATAATGAGACTTTTACATATAGGATTGTACATGTGTGTACACATCTATGTGTGTGTGTATCTCCTAGATGCGACAAATGAATGGAGAATGAACCTACAGATTAAGATAAAACTAAGAGACATGGCAACCAACACAACACAAATATAAACACAGGCAACATATACATGTACATGTATATATAGTTTGGGAGAGTACTTGAAATTTACATATAGCAGAATTATTGTTCATACCAACTGATCACTATTATTACTTTTTACCAGTGAGATGAGATAGTAGTTTTTTAAAATTGCTATCTTACAAACACATGATGAAATATTTGTAGATGATCATAATGAGATGTCAGAGATCTGCTTCAAATGAATACGTAATAAGGAAGTGGAAGATGTACCTAATGTCTTGATTTGATAAGTGCCAAAGCTAAGTGATGAATGAGTACATGGGAATTCAACATTCAGTTTTACTTTTGGCAAATCTTTGAAACTCTGTACTAAAAAAAAAAAAGTGGCACAAAATTTGGTATAAATCTTACTGATAAACAACCCAAAGATTGAGAGTTTAAATTAGAATGGAAAAGATAGCTCAGCGGGTAGGGCGTTTGCCTTGGTGCCCTGAGCACCACCAGGAGTTCCTGAGTGCAGAGCCAGGAGTAACCCCTGAGTATTGCCGGTGTGACCCAAAAAGCAAAAAATAAATTAATTAATTAAATTAAATAAAAAAAAATTACACAGCTCAAGACAATAGAGACTACAATTTTTCTTTAAATTAGCAGTCACTACACAGCAAAAATATTACAATGCTGGGGCCGGGGCGATAGCCCAGCAGGTAGAGCGTTTGCCTTAAATGCGGCTGGCCCATGCCGGCCGGGTTCGATTCCCGGCATCCCATATGGTCCCCCCGAGCACCACCAGGAGTGGTTCCTGAGTGCAGAGCCATGAGAAACCCCTGAGCATTGCCGGGTGTGACCCAAAAAAGAAAAAAAAACTATTACAATGCTAGGGCCAAAGGACAGTACAGTAGGAAAGGCTCTTGCTTGCATATTGCTGACCTAGATTCCATCCCAGCACCACATATCCCCGATCCTTGCCAGGAGCGATCTTTGAGCAAAGAAATATTACAAGTGCTGTAACTTGTAATATTTAAAGTTATTAAAATATTAATAACTTATCGGCTGGGGCGATAACACTGCCGGTAGGGCATTCATTTGCCTTGCACACGGCCAACCCGGGTTCAATCCCTGGCATCCCAGATGGTGCCCTGAGCACCGCCAGGAGTAATTCCTTAATGCAGAGCCAGGAGTAACCCCCTGAGCATTGCCAGGTGTGACCCAAAAAAAGCAAAAAAAAAAAAAAAAAAAGTACAAGTGCTGAACAGTTTATATCTGCTAAAATATATTTAGCAAACCAACTGGCAACTGTTGCCACTTCTGACAATACTAAATTATTATTTTGCTTTGTTTTGGGGGGGACACCCAGTGATGCTCAGAGGTTACTCCTGTCTCTGTACTCAACAATAAGTTCTTGTGGCGCTCAGGGACCATATGGGATGCCAGGGACTGAACCCAGGATAGCTTAATGCAAAGTAAGGAGCCTAAATGCTGTTTTATCATTCTGCCCCCAGGACTAAATTATTCTATGAAGGCAACTAAAATACTTTTATTAGATTGATATAGGGTACCAGTTACTGTTCCATTCTACTTAAACAGGTTAATTCCTTTTGCCCTTCAAGACTGGCCTTTGTTTTTTTGGGGGGGTCACCCCAGCAATGCTCAGGGGAACACATGGGATGCTGGGGATTGAATCCTGGTTGGCTCTGTACAAGTCAAATACCCTACCCACTGTACTATCACTCTGGTCCCGAGACCGGCATTGTTAATACTTTCCGGTTTCATAGTTGATGAAACTGGAGGCAAAGAGCCAGTAAGCCAAAACATGATTAAAAGCTTAGTTCTGTTGCTTGAGCTCTTAAATATGATATTCTATTGCCTCACCTCTAAACTCAAAATTTCTTAGTATTACTAAAATCTTAACCATAATAAGAAACTAAAAACGTAAGAGCAGAAATGTCAACAGAGATGACATATATATTCACATACATATATGTATGCTATGTAGACTGGATATAACAGTACATCAGAGACTTAAAATCAAGAGATCCATGGAATAATTATTACCTGATTAAATGGCAGGTTTTTCTTCTCTAACATCCCAGCCATAAATCTTAATACCATAAAACAATGTTTAGGAATAATCTAAAATTCAAGTAACTGAACTAGTCAGTAACAGTAAGTGGCAGTCATTTGAAAAGTTTTGAAAGGTTCTAATATTGCATTTCACTTTAAATAGCATTAATGTTACATAAATTTCCACCAGGTCTTCATATTAGATCTTTTATATTATATAAAATTAATCTCAAACATTTCACGATCTACAGAAGATCACAAATGTCTGTTCTAAAACTAAGCTAATAAAGGCCAAGCTGTGAGTTTAGTTACTTAATTGACACTTGAGCTACAAAACACTGTTGCTGAAATCAGCTGGGAGGCAATTATCTGTAATGATGAGAAAATAAACAGTGACTAGAAATGAGAATTGTTTATTTTTAAAAATTTAAAGAAGCTTTTCTGTAAAATGCAATTTAAAATTAGGAAAATATTTAATTACATCAGCTCTTTTATTAAATTTCTTTCCCTACACTTCAACTTCCCTCCCAGAAGCCTTTTAATTAATGATGTACAAATTTGTCAGTGAGACTATGGAAAAAACTGGTATATCTTCCTTTTGTTCCGAGATTGACTTTCATCATGTCTGAGAAACAAAAGTTATTTAGAAGCACATAAATTTATGAAATGTGATATCATGGCCTCAGAAATACAGAAATAATTCAGAAAACAAGTTCTCAAAGCTCTACATCCAAGAAAAGCTCTAAATTGCATAATTAAACCATCCATTGAAAAACTAGCTGCACCTAATGTGAAACACTGTTAAATTATATAGATTAGTACTTAAAATGAGACAAAATGATTTGCAACTATTATTGCTTTTTTTTATTTTTGCAGTGCCAAGCACTGAACACAAGATATCACACATACCAGGGTGTGAGTCATATTCCCATATCTGGCTCCTGAAAGTATAGCTTTGAGTGAGGACAGACAAGCACAATGGCAAGGGCCTGAGAGATGGTAGAGCGGGAATGTGCTTGTCTTGTACACAGTGAACCTGGCTTTGATCCCCAGCATCCCAGGTGGCCCCTAGAGCCCCGCCAGGAGTGACCCCTACCCCCCAAAAATCAACAAATAGATCTCTATCACAAACATTAGCACAGTCCCAAAACTTAAATAAGCATCACTGAAATTTTGTATTTTTAACTTGTTTTATCTGGATTTGTTACTTTCAGTATTTCCTTAGCCAACTGTCACCTTTCAATGGTGTTCTAGTAATACATCTAATATTGTACTCGATTATTCTCAGATTTCATTAGGAATTTGGGGATCAGAACTTGGCTCAGCGTGGTGTGCATACAAAAATGCCCCATGCTTACATCCCTGGCAGCACAAAAATACTTCTCAAGTTTCATCTTCTAGAATTTCTTCAATTCTTAAAATATAAGAATATTTTAAAAAATGTTTTGTAATGGAAATAAGCTATTTATATTATATGGATGAGGTAAAAATTCAACAAACTTAAGAATAAGATTTTTAAACTTAATAGAAGTAAACAATTGCATTAATTGGATAAGGTATAAATTCCACAAACCCGGTATGCTACTGTAAGGTACTATATCTCTATATACAGTAGAATATAGAGATCAAAGCAATATACAGATCAAAGCAAGTAACGATTCATGTTGCTTTAAGTATCCAAGTCCCTTGAAACATATTCTCTATAGAAAGAGTAATTCCTAAGTTTCTACCATACTCTGATGATGAAATATCGCTCAAGAATTTCCAAGATCTTTTCTTTAATTCCATAATTACTACACAATCTATTTATATAGTAAAGAAGTGCACTGGACTTTCAACCTGAAAATTCTGATCATTACTATTCCAACATAAACTGGCATTCTAATGTGTACATTCTAGTTTGCACAGCATTCTCTAGCATGAATTAAGTTCCTGAAGTTCGAGCATATAAGCAGTAGCATAAATGAGTTGCTATGGAAGAACTAGATACTGTTTTCATTGTTAACTGCTATAATAATCTCATGGTTTTCATTCTCTTTTCACCTGGCATTAAACTTGTGGGCAGGCCAAAGTTGTAGCTCACTGGTACAAGCTCTTGCCTTGCATATGTGATACCCTGAGTTCTATGTCCAGCACTGGGTGAAAAAAGTACTATTTGGCCTACTGATATATTCTAGCAACCCGACTTCCAGGAAATTCTAGAGAACAATCACATGACCAAAATCAAAATAACAACGTATAACCTAATTCTTTAAAAATATAAGGATGTGAGCCAGAGAGGAGATATAGCACAGGGGATAAGGCTCTTGTCTTGAACAGGGAAGACCCAGGTTCACTCTCCTAATATCCTCCAGCACCTGGGTGGGAACAACTCCCCCAGCCCAAAATCCTGGCAGCAAAAACCAAGCAAACATATATGGATGCCTACTTTCCCGGAGACTCATGCACACTAGTGCTGTTCCCTAAAATGAATGAAACCTCTGATATTCAAATTGTGCTCTCCTTCTGTCCCTGCCTTCCTGGGTCACACTGGCAGAACTAGGGTGGGGGTTGGGTTGGCTTGCCCAGCTTGGCACTGAGGGGTCCCGTCTAGTTGCGCACTGGGTCACCAGGCGGTGAGGCTCACGTATGCAGCCCCAGTTCTTTGGTGCTCTCTCGGATCCTTCAAGCTACGCTTTGAAGACAACATCCAACAATCATTTCTGAACTTACATTATCAAACATTACTGATAATTGGTTCGTCGTATGTTGCTCAACTAAGACTTTAAAATATTTAAAGCGACATTCCAGGTACTGGAGGGCAGGGTCGGAATCCTTGTATTTGAAATGCATAAAATGGGGACCTAAGCGATAACTTGGAGTTTTTTCATTGGCTCATTCAAAACGCAGAGTATTCCTTAAAAAAAAAATAAAGGAAAAAAAAAAAAAGGCAGCAGCAGCAGCAAAACAGGAGCCGGAGAATACTGCCGGTAGGGCGCTCGCTTGCCTTGACACGGCCAACCTGGATTCAATCCCAGCACCCGAAATGATCCCACGAGCATGCCAGAAGAGGCCCCTGAGCACAGATCCAAGAATAAGTCCTCAGCACCGCCGGGTGTAGCCCCCAAACAAAAGTAAAACAAACATCTCTCCCACCCAGACAGCCCATCTCTGAGATCCTGCCTATGTCTCAATTTCAAGAACGTGTTTAGTAAACTCGGCTCGCCCGAAACAAAGAAACGTCGACTTGTAGCTTGAAATCTATCGGGCGGGATTCCCTCAGAACTTCACCGCTACGGAAACCGACTTTACAGCAATCCCCGTTTCCAAGAGACAGGCTGCAGAGGGGCGCGAGGAGCCTGCAGGGAGCCTGCGTGGCGGTTGTGGGTGCCACAGAACTGCTTGGAGAGCTCGTAAGGAAGCGGAGGTGAGCTCTTGGGAGCCATACACCCGTCTCCAGATTCCATACAGTTCCAGAAAGAACGGACAGTGCAGAAGAGAAGGGGGGGGGCGGACCACGAACCCTCCCCCAGCTAGAGAACCAGAACTGACGAATGGCGGAGACTGGACAGACGAAGGCCCCCAAACCAGAATTCTAAGAGCTGCGCTCGGGCCCCCGTTCGGGTCGCCGACGGCCGGAAGGACCGCAGGGACTGCGGGGTGCAGAGCGCGACGCGTTTCGAACGGTTACGAGCCTTGCAAGAGAAGATGTCTCCCTCCCTCCCTCAGGCTCGCCTTCATTTCTTTCACTTTTTGCACCAACGGCACGACGGCAAAACCGTGCCAAAGCACAAGCGGCGGCGGAGGGTAGCGACAGGAAAAAAAAATACCTGAGTCTCAGGAATCACGCCTGCAGGACAGGAGAAGGACGGTGGACAACAGGAGCGCAGGCAGAAGCCTCACTAGCTTAGAGTCAAACCCCAGTTCTGACGGGTGGGGCGGAGAACTTTCGCCCTGAACCCTAAGCGCGTCACTTCCGCCTAAGGCCTTCGCCCGCCTCCTTCGTGCCCGGCCTCCCTCACACGGTCGCGACGTTCGCGACGTTCTGGCTTCCCTTTCTGGGAGCCTCCGGGCTATTCTTAGCTCCTGACGTACTACAAGCCCCATCAGGCCTCGCGGCAGATTAATTTCCGGGTCAAATGGACCGCACTGGGTACATCACCATGGAAGCGATCGGTTTGGTCACGTGGCTCCCCTGGTTACGCCTGGTGGCAGCTGTGGGGTCTGAGGCTCTGGCGGGGGGCCATTTTGCCCTAAGTGGCCGAGAGCCGGAATTGGCAGCTGGCTGAAGCTGTGCCTTGTCTTTTCCTCTGCAGCTTAGGGCTTGGAGAGGAACAGGAAGGCTGGGCTCCATCGAGCCCTTGGGAGACGATGGTTCCCTCCAGCCTTCGCCAGCCGAAGACCCTCCATGGCGGCTGCTTCCACTGCGCTGCCCCTGCTGCCGCCCCTTCCAGCCCCCTGTACCTATCGCCTCCAGAGCCGCAGTCGACCTTCCGCCCCAGAGACTGATGATAGTCGAGGTGGGGGCATCATGAGAGGAGAAAAAGACATACTGCTGCCGCGGAGCTGCGGGAGACCATGGATCTTGTCCCCCGACTCCTTTGCCTCTGGCCTCGGCCCTCTTGATGCCCTCCGAAGGGCTTGCGGGTGGCTGGTCCGGGAACGGAGGTGTTGTGTCCGGGGAGATGAAGACGAGACTCGGCTCCTGCAGCTCCTGCGGACCGTGCCCGATCCTTCGGAGGCCTTCCAGGCCCTGCAGGCTGCTCTGCCGCGGCGGGCGGCCGCCTGGGCTTCCCCCGGCGGAAGGAAGCCCTGTACCGGGCCCCGGGGCCGGGTGCTTGTGGAAGGAGGCAGCGACGAGAAGCGGCTGTGCTTGCAACTCCTCTCCGACGTTCTCCGGGGCCAGGGCGAGGCGGGCCAGCTGGAAGAGGCCTTTAGCTTAGCTCTGCTGCCTCAGCTCGTGGCGTCCTTGCGGGAAGAGAGTCCCGCCTTGCGCAAAGATGCGCTGCAGATTCTGCACGTGTGTCTGAAGCGCAGCGCGGGCCAGGTGCTGAGGACGCTCATCCAGCAGGGCCTGGAGAGCGCCGACGCGCGGCTCAGGGCGTCCACGGCACTCGTGTTCCCTCTCCTGCTCGCTCCTGAGGATTTGCTGCTCGGCCTCGATCTCACCGAGGTGATCATCTCCCTCGCCCGCAAGCTGGGCTATCAGGAGATCGAGGAAGAATCAGAGACGGCGTTCTCTGCACTCCAGCAAATCGGGGAGCGGCTCGGGCACGAGAGGTTCCAGTCCTATATTTCTCGCCTCCCTTCGGCCCTGAGGAGACACTACAATCGCTGCCTCGAGTCCCACTTTGGGAGTCAGGTTCCGTACTATTTGGAACTCGAAGCCTCTGGCTTTCCGAAGACCCCCTTCCCGGTGCAGTGACCCTTTCCAACAGCAATCTTAAATTTGGGATCATCCCGCAGGAGCTCCATTCCAGATTGTTAGATCAGGAAGACTACAAGAGCCGGACTCAGGCGGTGGAGGAGCTCAAGCAGGTGATCAGCCGCTTCCACCCGACTTCCACCCCGCATTCTAGCCTTGTGGGTTTCATTAGCTTGCTCTACCATTTGCTGGACGATTCTAACTTTAAAGTCGTCCATGGAACGCTTCAGGTCCTCCACGTACTGGTGGTTCGGCTTGGCGAGCAGGTCCAGCAGTTCTTGGGGCCCGTGATTGCAGCCTCGGTCAAAGTGCTGGCAGACAACAAATTGGTGATCAAGCAAGAATACATGAAGATCTTCCTGAAGCTCATGAAGGAAGTGGGTCCTCAACAGGTGCTTTGTTTACTGCTGGAACATCTCAAGCATAAGCATTCTAGGGTGAGAGAGGAGGTGGTGAATATTTGCATTTGCTCCTTGCTGACCTATCCCAGTGAGGATTTTGACTTGCCCAAACTGTCTTTTGATCTTGCCCCAGCCCTCGTAGATAGCAAACGCAGGGTGCGCCAAGCAGCGCTAGAAGCCTTTGCGGTGTTGGCATCCTCCATGGGCTCAGGTAAAACCAGCGTCCTTTTCAAAGCTGTGGATACGGTTGAATTGCAGGATAATGGAGATGGAGTGATGAATGCTGTTCAGGCCAGATTGGCTAGGAAAACCCTCCCAAGGTTAACGGAACAGGGATTTGTGGAATATGCAGTCCTCATGCCGTCCTCAGCCCAGGGTAGATCCAGCCATTTGGCTCATGGAGCAGATACGGACTGGCTTTTGGCTGGTAACAGAACTCAGAGTGCACATTGTCATTGTGGTGATCACACGCGATAGCATGCAAATTTATGGCTCTTACAGCCCAACTATCTGTACCCGAAGAGTATTAAGTGCAGGAAAAGGAAAAAGTAAATTACCTTGGGAAAATGAGCAGCCTGGTGTCGTGGGAGAAAGCCAGAGCTCCAAGTCCAAGGATTTAGACCAGGTACGCATCTTTGATTTCCTTGGGTTGAAACTGAACGAATGTACAATGAAAATGTCTCCAGTGATTTTATGGGTGAGGTTGTTTGAGAGTTGTTATGCTCTGTATTTAAATAAATTTGAGTGTTGGCGCAGCTATGGCACCTATCCTTTATTGGGCATCCTGCTTGATGGATTGTCTGGATTAATTTTGCGGTACAGTGTGACATGGACCATACCTGAATTTCAGTTTTGACCAGTCTATCGGGTATATCAATTTTTCCTTCTTAAGGCATTTAATGCTTAATAGGCAAGCAGTAAAGAGCTAAGGTAAAGATGATGGGACAAGATCTTTAAAATTTAGGGAGAGTTTTAGACATAGATGGTTGGGCAGCCACAGATTTGTTAGAAGAAATACAGAGAACACGTGGGAATATTGAAAATAAAACAAGTAATTTCAGTAGAAAAGTTAACTTTCCAAGAGATGTGACATCTTAACAAAGACCCCCCAAAATAGTTTTTTCTTTTAATTCCAAGTCTGCAGGTGATTTAAAAGACCAGATTTGACTTGCTTTGCCAAGCTTGTGTTCTCTCTTGAATATCCCTCTTTCTCTCTCCCCACCACATCTCTAAATTTCTTTCAGTAAAAACTATTTTGCTTTGTAAATTAAAAAAATTTTGTTTTGGAGTCTTAAATTTTCCTGATGTTTTAATTTTTTTACTGATGAAGATTCATATGCTTTGTATTTATTAGTTACGGTTTTGCTATTTGTGTTCCATATTCACTCATCTCTTTTTGAAGGGTGCGAGTCTACTCAGTAGTATTTAGGGAATGACTCCTGGCTCTGTCCTGAGATCACAGGGGGTGAGCTCCAGGAATTGTGCTCGTCATTGAACCCTGGTTGTCTATGCGCAAGGCACTACTCTCTCTACTGTCCCTCAGGCCTCAAAGAGACTTGGGTTTTGTTGTTGTTTGTTTCTTTGTTTTGGGGGAACCACACTTGACTGTGCTAGGAGCTCGATCCTGGTTCTATGCTCAAGGATCACTCCTGGAGGGCTCTGGAGACCACATGGGGTGCCGGGATTGAACCTAGGTGGGCCATGTGTAGGGCAAAGCACTTTTCCTGCTTTACTATCTCTCTGGTCCCTTAACTGTTTGAAAGTTAGTTGTAAATGTTGATAGCTCATAGCTAAATATGTCCATGTTATTCAATTATGGCATCATATCAATATCACAGCTCACATACCTAAGTTTATGTTTTTGCATTTATTCTTGAAATGAGTTTTCTAGTAGTTTTTTCCCTTAACTTTCATCATAACATCATTTTGTTGAATATGAAGAGTTCTGTATTCGTTTTGAATGACGACCCTTAATAGATGTGTTTTTTTGCAAATTATTTCCTTAGTGTCTTATTGCCCTGCCTTACTTAGTGCAGATTATTATTTTCTTTAATATTAGTGATGTGCATCTTAGCAATTCTTTTTATGGAGTTTACCTTTGTTGTTATGCCTAAAAAGTAGTCACTGGGTTGGAGAGATAACCCAAGCAAGTAAGGAATCTTACACAGGACCAACCTAGATTTGATCCCAAGCACCCCAGATGTTCTCCTGAGTCCCACCAGGAGTGATCCCTAAGTATAGAGTAATAAGCCCTGAGCTGCACTGGGTGTGACCCAAAAGTGACACAATTTTTTAAAGGCATCAGCCATCTAGGTTTTCTTTGCTATACCTGTTCATGTTCTGGAGGCCTTGTACCAGAGAGCAAAATGAGTGTGCCCTCATCCCTGTACTGTCTCCCACCCTCTAGGTTCATTTGATAACATGAATATTTAGTCGTTCCAGCACTACTAATTGAAAATATGATCTTTCTTTGTTGTTTTGATTTTGTTCCTTTATCAAAGATCAGTTAACTGTTTCTGTGGATCTATTTCTGCATTTTTTTTTGTTGTTTCATTGGCCTGTTTACTTTTTTTTGCCAGTACTTAAACTTCTTTCAGCATCTTAATATCTTGAGTTGTTTAGTTTTATAATAAAATCTTGAAGCCATGTTGTCAGTGCCTTAGGGTTTTGTTTTTTTTTTTTGGTATGGAGTTGGTTATTTTGGGCTCATTTCACTTCCCGTTTAAATTTTAGAGTCTGTTGATATCAGTAAAATATTTTTTTTTGGATTTTGGTGAAAATTGATATGAAATTGCATTGTGTCTTGTATTCTAAAGAAAAGCTGATACAGTGAACAGTTTTCAATCCTATCTGTAGACATGAGAAACCTCATTTATTTAGCTTTTCATTGATGTATTTTTGTTAGAGTTTTACAGTTTTTCTCATTAGATCTTTAATACTTTGTTAGATTTTGGGGAGGGAGTTGGCTCATTCCCGGTGGCTCAGGGGCTCCTCTTGGCTTTCTGTTATGGGGGTCACTTTTCTAGGCGTTTGGGTGAATGTATTTTTTTGTTTGGTTTTGGTTTGGGGGGGCACAGCTGGGTGCTCTCAAGGCTCACTCCTTACTCTGCTGTCAGAGATATCTCCTGGTGGTGTTGGAGGATGGAGGGAGGGATAAGAGTGCCAGGGATCAGACCTAGGTCAGGCACCAGCTGGGCAAACATACTATCTCCCCATATGTCGTGTCAGGAATTGAATCTGGGTCAATAACTGCAAAACAGGTACTAACCTGTGATTGCATGTTTAGCGAGTATCCTGTTACTGAATATCCTGTTTATAATTGATTATTAGATTCATGAGATTTTTTGTTGTTGATTATTCTGACTTTCTAAGTATACAGCAAGGCAATCTAGAAAGACACTTTTACTTTCCCTTCATCTGTGCATTCATTATTTCCCTTTCTTAATTGCCTTCTTTGCCAGTATGGTCTTGAAAGTAGTTGTGTGTGGCAAGTTGTTGCTTTTGTGACTGATTTCAGCCAAAAAAAAAAGTTTTGGCCTTTTCATTATTGTGGTACTAATTAAAGATTTTGTATTGTTCACTTAACAGGTTGACTCTTTTCTGGTGTACTGAGAGCTTTTGATCATGTATACTGTTTTTTTTTTGTTAAGTGCTTTTTCTTCATTCATTGATAAGGCGTTTTTATAAACTACATTATCCTGGATAATGTGTCACTCATGTGTTTTCTTCTTTGAAATTGATTTTTCAGTTGTCAAGTCTGCGTATATAAATTTCCCACTTGGTGGGCCCGAGAGATTGCTCATTTCAAGTGGCTGAATACTTACATGCCAAAGACACGGATTTGATCTGGGGACTGTATGGTTCCCCACGCATCACTAGGAGTAATCCCAGAGTAGATTCGGGAGTGCTTCCTCCCCCACTCCCTCTCCGCTCCCCAACAGGTCCCAGGGCCTTAGCTAATATGGCCCAAAGCAAACAAACAAAATCCAGCTTGGTTATGTTTATGGAGTATAGTCAATTACATGTTGTTGGTTTCAAATTGCTATTTTACCTTTAATTGATACATCTTCATTTGCTAATATTTTGAGGATTTTTTTTTAGCAGTTATGTTTATGAGTGATACTGATTTGTTCCTTTTCTTCCTAATTTCTGTCTCCTGAAAAAGAAGAAAGTAAATTGGTATAATTTGTTTTGTTAATGTTTCACAGAATTCACCAGTGAGGACTATGAGGATCGAGAGTATGAGTGGGTAAGGTACTTGCCTTTCATGTGGTCAACCCAGGTTTAATCCCTGTTGTAGCACACGGACCCCTGGACACTGCCACAAGTGATCCTTGAGCACAGAGCCAGGAGTAAGCGCTGAACAGTGATGGGTGTGGCCCCAAGACCAAAGTAAATACTCACCAGTATAACTATCTGGTTTTATTATTTTAGCAGGTTATTAATTATTGATTCAGATATCTTGATTCTCTATTTGACAGATTGTGTTCTCTGTGGCATTCATTGGTGCATTTATTCTAGAGCATTAAATTTTGGAGCATAAAATTATTTATGATATTCCTTTATATTAATGTCTGTGGTTTCTGTCCTATTGGTGAGCCCTCACTTTAGTTTTTTTATACTAGTATTTGCATTTTTTTTTTTCTGATCTTTGCCAACTCATATGGTCCCCAGAGCCCTTCTAGGAGTGATCCCTGAACACCGAGCCAGGAGTGATCCCTGAGCACTACTGAACGAACAATCCAACAACAAAACAAATTTTCTTAGACTACATTAGATGTGCATTTCTGTCAGTGTTGTAGATTATGGGTAGTGAATTTGCATACGTTGGGATAGTAGACTAGAATGGTAGTTAAAGAACTGCAGTTGCCACTTATTGTCTATGGAAACAAGGATGGCATAGTGTCATGGGGCTGCTGAATTAGAAATGTTCTTTTCTCTACTGAAGTTCTCATTTCATTATTTCTTGTCGTTTGTATTTCTTTTTTCATGTCTTGTCACTTGTATCACTTGTCTTCCCGTTCATCAATTTGCTCCAGCGGGCACCAGTAACATCTCCATACGTCCTGTCGCATGCTAGTGTAGCTAAAGGGCATCTGCTCACTCCAGGTCACGAAAAGCCTCAAACCATTCCTTCAGATCATGGGAATGAGGTTTATAACTGTCACTGGTTTTTGGTATATCAATTACAACTCAGGTAGCTTGCCAGCTTTGTCGTGCAGGTGGTATACTCTCAAGAGTAGGCTCTCATCTCGTGCATTTACTGATGAACCACAATGGGGAGAGATAGACTTTTCCTTTGGGTGGAGCTCTGATGAGCTGTGGAGTCCAGGTGCTGAAAATGACTGCCCTCATGGTGTGGGGGTTCTCTGGCTTCTTGCGTGGCTCTACTTGGATGGCGGGCTAGTGGATATAAATTGTCAAAAGGTAAGGTGCAGATGGAGTAAAGTAGGAAGAAGAAACAATGAACATTTCTATCATAGAATTTAAACTGTTAATGTATCTGGCTCTGTGAATATTTATGTCATATTTGAAAAGTTTAATTTTCTTGTAATAAGGATTTTTTTTTTCTGTCTTTTTTTTTTTAACATTTTATTATACCACCGTGAGATATACAATTACAACGTTGCTCACGCTTGGGGGGTTTCGGTCACACAGTGTTCCAGCACCCCACCCTCCACCAGTGCCCCTCAGCCACCACCCATGTCCCCAATTCCCTCCCCCTCCCACATCCCGCCTAAATGGCAGGTTCTTTATCTCCTCTCCTCCTCCCTCTCTCTCTCCTCCTTCTCCCACACATTGTGGGTTGCACTACGTACACTTAGAAGCCATCATTTGCATTTTTTGTCTGTCCTTAATGCTCAGTTCTATGTTAGCATCAGAACTTTAGACATTTATTCACTCATGTTCCTTTCTCTATCTAAACCAACCTCTGACTCCCACACGCTTGTGGTAATTTCCACTTTTGGTAAGATCTAATAAGGATTTCTTAACTGGGTCTAGATTATTATGTATTTTTACTCCCCAGTAAACTCAATATAAATTTGCTAATTTATAATTTTCTTCTTTCAGTTTTCAGCTTATGATTTCATCCCCTCTCCAAAATTAAAACCTTCTCAAGGTCAGTCATCAGTCAATGATGATTTATGTTTTAGCAGAAAAAGAATATCAAGAAATTTATTTCAGAATAGTAGAGATTTTAATCCAGATTCTCTTCCTGTATGTGCTTCTGGTAAGTAAAAGATACAGGTACTTTACATATTGAACTAAGTTTAGAATTTTCCTGAGCTTCAAGGTTTATTTGGGAGCTCATAGAATTTATAATTAGACGGTTTGGTTTCAGTTTATTCTTATAGGTCAAACCTTTGCAAAAATTTGATAAGAATGGATACTTTGACATAATTGCCTTGTAAGACCCTAAAAGTGTTTCTCACAACGGGTCGGAGCGATAGCCCAGCGGGTAGGGCGTTTGCCTTGCGCGCAGCGGGCCTGTGCCGGCCCGGGTTCGATCCCCTGCATCCCATATGGTCCCCCGAGCACCGCCAGGAGTAGTTCCTGAGTGCAGAGCCAGGAGTAACCCCTGAGCATTGCCGGGTGTGACCAAAAAAAAAAAAAAAAAAAAAAAAAAGTTTCTCACTTTTAAGTAATAATTTAAGGCAGTAGATGCTTAATCAACCATCCATACTTATTAACTATCTCCTATGTACTTTATACTTTTCTATATAATGAATATATATCTGTTGACATAAGAGGTTGAAAATAGGCCAGAGAAAAGCTCAGAGCAGAAAGCATGCTTTGCATGGGGGGGGGGGGCATTTTGGCAGCACCACGCATTCCCATGAGCACGCAGTCAGGAGCATCATCACGTGTTCTCCTGAGCACGCACGTCAGGAGCATCACTAAGCATCACGGGGTATGGCCACAGGGAGTGGGGGGGTCAGAAACAGAAGCGGGAAAAATTTTTTTTCTTTTTTTTTAAATTAAATATTTTATTATACCACCGTGAGATATACAATTACAACCTTGTTCATGTTTGGAGGTTTCGGTCACATAGTGTTCCAGCACCCCGCCCTCCACCAGTGCCCATTTCCCACCACCAATGTCCCCAGTTCCCTTCCCCCTAAATGCCTAAATGGCAGGTTCTTTATCTCTTTTCTCTCTCCCTCTCTCTCTTTTCCTTCTCTTATACATTGTGGGTTGCACTACATAGACTTAGAGGTGAAGCGGAAAACTTTTTTATCTTATAGCTCTTACATTTCAGTTGGGGAGAAGCAGTCATTAAATAAATGTTGTCTGGAGTATGTCAGATGTGGTATAACTGTGGAGAAAAGTAAAATAGAAGAGGAATATGGAAGGAAAATCCACTGTTTTAAATTATGTGGAAGGGGGCCCGAGCAATAGCCAAGCGGGTAGGGCGTTTGCTTTGCACGCGGCCAGCCTGTGTTGGTCCAGGTTTGATCCCCGGCATCCCATATGGTCCCCCGAGCACTGCCAGGAGTAATTCCTGAGTGCAGAGCCAGGAGAAACCCCTGAGCATTGCTGGGTATGACCCAAAAAGCAAAAAAAATAAAAAAAAAATTATGTGGAAAAGTCCCTAATGACAAGGAAATATTTGCAGCAAAATTTCTAGATAACAACATAGAATATCAAATAATTCCAGGAAGAGCAAATTGTCAGTGCAGGTTATGGAACACATGGAGAAATATCAGAGAGCAGTATGATTGGATTGAAATGAGTAAATGAATATGGAAAAGTGGGAAGTAGTTTATTGAATGAACTTTGGCTTTTACTCTAAATGAGAAACATTTTGTTTTTTAAATTAATAAAGAAGGGGCCGGAACGATAGTCCAGTGGGTAGGTCATTTGCCTTGCATGCGGCGGACCCAGGTTCGATCCCCGGTATCCCATATGGTCCCCTGAGCACAGCCAGGAATAATTCCTGAGTGCAGAGCCAGGAGTAACCCCTGAACATTGCCAAATAATAATAAATTATTATTATACCCCCAAATAATAATAAATTAATAAAGAGGGCTGGAATGATAGTTTAGTGGGGGTTTAGTGGAGGTAGATTGCTTTCCTTGCATGCATCTGTCTTGGGTTTGGTCCCTTCACCCCATGTAATCCGCTGAGTCTTGCCAGGAGTAACCCTTCAATGTAGAGACAGGAGTAAGCCTTAAGCACCACCAGGTGATACCTAAAACCAATAAAATAAAGGGAAAAAAAATTAAAATTAAAAAGAAGTGACATCAGTTGTCTTATGTTTTTTGGCTTCTTTTTATCCGGCACCACTGGGTGCCCCTCCTGCACTCTCTCCCTCCTGCTTCCCCTCATCCCCCCACACCAAATAGTACACTAATATAGACTGAAGTGGAGTAAGAGTAAAGTGAAAGTAAGTTCAAATAGTTCATAAAACCAGGGTAATTGTAAATATAAAATGTGGTCGGTTTTGAGTGTATAATGGTTGTATAGTTACAAGTTGGAGATAGATTAGATATGATTTGATAATGAATTGGCTATGAGTGAGTGAGAGAGAGAGAGAGAGAGAGAGAGAGAGAGAGGGAGGGAGAGGGAGAGAGAGAGAGAGAGAGAGAGGAGTCAAGCTCTAAGATTTTTTTTTGCCCAGAGAATTCAGAGATCTTCATTTATATGAGTTATAGAAAATATACATTAAGGTAACTCAGAGCACATGATCACTGTAATAGGTCATATTAGTTAGAAAAGGTGTTAAAGGGAACATTTAGTATTTACTTATTAATACAGTTAGTATTTACTTACTTTGGAATATGTATGATAGAGTTATAGGGAAGGTATGAAGAGAGCGGAAGTTTATATTAGGAATTTTTTGAGATATTCTGGGAGTTGGATAAAGCAAATTTTATTTTAGATTGCCAAAGATACGGAATATAGGAACATCTTCGGTGCTAGACTTAGAAAAAATAAAACTGAGTTTTATGCGTGTCTGTGAGTTTTGCCCTGGTGTCACTGTTGAGTAGACTCTGTTGTTTGTGCTTGGCAGCCTTGCTGTCTGTGATCCCCCTGTATGAGTAGTACAGCAACCCCTGACAAACACTGTAACTAAAAAAGATGTTCCAGCTTCACTGCCAGGAAGTAAGACTTAGCAAGCACTTATAAGAGCATCACAGAGAACTCCAACAAAGATGACCAATAGTATAGGGATTTAGGAAAGGGAAAGATTTTGTAGGTAATGAAGTTTATGAAAACTTGTGAAAAGGATTGGGCTTAAACCAGACTATAAAGAAGTCAATGATTGTAGGTAGAAGTGAGACAAAGCCTACTGCAGATAGGGAGAAGTGTGATGAAGGCATGCAGTTAAGAATTAGAAGATGTGTGTCTGGAGAGATAGTCAGCAGATAGGGCATTTGCCTTGTATGCTGCTGACCCGGTTGGTCGAACTTGCCAGGGGTGATCCCCGAGCAGCAGTGGGTGTGACCCAAGCCACTCTCCTCCCTAACAGTTCCCCCTCCCCCAAATGGGAAGTTTTCTGATTCATAAAGGATAAAAGGGCTTGAAATTGTAGGGAACTTTTTAAATAATAGAATTTCAAAACTTCTAGGTATCAGTTCATTTTCTGTATTAAAAAATGGGGTATCAGAAAGGTCCTTATAATCTTATTTTCTTCATGCTTATTTTGCTGTCAAGGGAGAACTTTTACCAGGCACAGAAGGAAGATAGGGATCTGGGAAATGCATCTAGATAAGGTTGATAACTATATGAATGCTGTGTTTGTGTTAGGAAAGGAAGTAGAAGAGTTCCATGCTAGAAATATTTGGATATGGTAGATACTGTGGGAAGAAGGAAATGCAAGTCTGAAAATGCATTCCACGGTGACAGAAGGAATCTGTAAGAATGTGTAAGAATGTGTACCTTAAGGGCCAGAGTGAGGAGCAGCGATAGTGTTAGCGGGGAGGGCATTTGCCTTGCACGTGGTCGACCCAGGTTCGATTCCCAGCATCCCATATGGGTCCCTGAGCACCTCCCAGGAGTAATTCCTGAGTGCAGAGCCAGGAGAAACCCCTGAGCGTCGCTGGGTGTGACCCAAAAAGCAAAAAAAAAAAAAAAAAAAGGCCCAGAGTGATAGTACAGTGGGTGGGGCGTCTACCTTGCATGTGGCCTACTCTGGTTCAGTCCCTGGCCCCTGAGCCCACCAGGAGTGATCCCTGAGTGCAGAGCCAGGAGTAAGCCCTGAGCACCACTGGGTGTGGTCCCAGAACAATGAAAGTAAGAATATGTAATACCTTTATGCATGTTTGTCAATGTACTTTTATGTCTTCTTCGATAGTTTGTCATGTCCTCTAACGCCTATCAGAAACTTGTTCTTGCCTGTCTTACTCTTCATATACTTGACTCGTACTTATTCCTATTTAAGAGTATGGTACCAACGTTTGTGCAGTTAGAGATAATCATGAATTAAAGTTATTTTTCATTTTTGTTTTCTCTCCTACCTTCAATAGGCACTACTGGAACTCATCAGACAAATCTTGCCGGGAAATGTGGACAAAATGCATTGTCACAGTTACCTGGTAAAACTGGCAGTGTGGATTCTGACTTACAGTTCCTGGGGACGACAAATAGTCATCAAGATAAAGGTTTAAATTTCAAATTCATTTGGATTCAAATGATTTATAAATCAATTCATATGATTATTATGTATAATTTTACTTGTCAAATAGAAAAGTTTTTTAAAAAAAAACAGTTTGGCAGCTTTTATAATTATTTTTATTATTTTTTAAATTTATTTAATTTTTTAATTTTTCTTTTTTGGGTCACACCCAGTGACGCTCAGGGGTTACTCCTGGATTTTCACTCAGGAATTACTCCTGGCGGTGCTTGGGGGACCATATGGGATGCCGGAGGATCGTACCCAGGTTCGGCCACATGCAAGGCAAATGCCCTACCTGCTGTGCTATCGCTCTGGCCCAGTTTTTTATAATTATTACCCAAATTATTAGATTTAGTAATTCTCTCCCTGTGCCCAGCTGATCATGAGGCGTCCGGGAGGGATGGCGGGTTCTAGCCCTGGCCCACCACCCCAGCAGAACCTCGCAAGAAGCCAGAGGAACCCCACACCATGAGGGCCACCATTTTCCAATTCAGACTTCCCTCTCCTCAGAGCTCCACCCAGCAGAAGAGCTGATCACAGCACTGCTCACGAGGCGGCTGCCGCATGGTTCATCAATACATGTTTGAGGGGTTTTTTTTTTTTTGCTTTTTGGGTCACACCCGGCAATGCTCAGGGGTTTCTCCTGGCTCTGCACTCAGGAATTACTCCCGGCGGTGCTCTGGGGACCATATGGGGACCATATGGGATGCCGGAGATCGAACCTGGACTGGCTTGGGCCAGCCGCGTGCAAGGCAAACGCCCTACCCACTGGGCTATTGCTCCAGCCCCACATGCTTGAGTTTTGAGGTGACTACAAGATTATTCCACCCGCACGGCAGAGCCTGGCAAGCTAGCTGTGTCGTATTTGACGTGCCAAATACCAGTAACAATTATAGACCTCATTCCCATAATGATGGAATGGTTTGAGGCTCTTTATGTTCCTGGAGTGGGCAGATGCCTTGGGCTATCTCTCATGTGACAGGACATATGGAGATGTTACTGGTGCCCGCTTGAGTAATCGATGATCTATGGGAAGTCAAGTAAGTGAATCTTTATATAGATGTAGCTGATTAAAATATGAGTGTTTAGAAATTCATGGTAGAGATTAGTTTTTATTTATTTTTTAAGCTAGTATTCTAGATTATTTCTCCAAATGGAATCAGACTTTAAATTTTAGAGAACTGCTTCAGCGGCTCTAGGCGCCGAACGCCAGGTATTCAGGTGCAGGGGCGGCCTTTCTGCCTGCCCGCCCTGCACTAGACTAACGTGTGGAGTGGCTTGGGGACAGGTTTGGTCCCGAGGCTTGTTTTCTTGCCAAGCCCCCCAATAGTTAGAAAACCTTGCCAATACAACCACAGCCATCCTCGAGGTCTGGGACACAGCCTGATTCCAGGAGTGTGTGGGTACAAAGTTCCCGCGTGATATCTCAAAACCTAGTGACCACAAACTTGTGGGAGTCAGAGACTGGTAGGACAGAGAAGAGAACAGTGTGCTGGTAATCGTTGAGAATGATGGTGCCATCCGAGAACTGAACATTGAATATAGCAAAAAGGTACACATGATAATCTCTAGATGTATGTATTGCAATTCACAATGTGTAAGAAAGGGAAGCGAGATGGAGAGAGAGGGAGAGAGAGAGAGAAAGATAAGAAAGAGAGAGAAGGAGAGAAAAGAGATAAAGAACCTGCCATGAAGGCGGGATTGGGGAGGGGAGGGAATTGGGGTCATTGGTGGTGGGAAATGGGCATAGGTGGAGGGATGGGTTCTGGAACACTATAACTGAATCCCAAGCATGAGCATCTTGTAATTGTATATCTCACAATGGTATAATAAAATATTAAAAAAAAAAAACTTGAGGGGCGGAGCGATAGCCCAGCGGGTAGGGCGCTTGTTTTTGCATCGGCCCGTGCCGTGCCAGAGTTCGATCCCTGCCATCCCATATAGTCCCCTGAGCACCACCAGGAGTAATTCCTGAGTGCAGAGCCAGGAGTAACCCCCTGAGCATTGCCGGGCGTGACCCAAAAAGCGAAAAAAAAAACAAAAAAAACCAAAAAAAACTTTAAATTAAAAAAATGTAACCAGTAAATTTAATTCAAGCTGCTGTGAAACTGATGCATGCAAGGCAAGTTCCCTACTGGTTACTATCACTCCAGCCCCCCAAGGATTTTTTTTTTTTTTTTTTTGAGTGTTGGGTCGCATCCAGAGATGCCCAGGGCTTATTCCTGGCTCTGCCCTCATAAATTACTCCTGCCAGTGCTCAGGGGACTATACAGGATGCCGGGATTGAACCCACATTGGCTGCATGCAAGGCAAATACCCTACCCACTGTACTATCACTCCAGCCCCCAAAGATTTCAAATACCTAACAGGGAGATTTATTATAAGGAAAATGGTGGTTATTTCTAGAGTATTGGTAGTGTCCGTGACATTCTATTCAAAGTGCCATCCAGATTTTTTCAGAATGTAATAGGCTGTTTCATTTTACGTATAAAATAACATGTCAGAATGGCCAAGATACTTAGTTATGCTTTGTGGTCATAACTGGCAGTGCTCAGGGAACTGTATGTGGTTCCAGCGATCGAACCCAGGTCAACCACATGCAAGGCAAGTATCTTACCTTCTGTACTATGTTACTGACCCCAGCCAAAATAATTCTTCAAAAGATGAAAATGGAAATAAACTCATCAGATAATGTGATTATAAAAACATTGTAGTTGTAATGCAGTGAGGTTGCAATAGACTACTAGAACCCAGTTTTATATTTTTGTTTTATTTTTCAGTTTTGGGGCCACACCCAGCTATGTTCCGGGCTGACAGTTTGCTCAGGGATCACTCCTGGCAGGCTTGGGACCATACAGGGTGCCAGGGGTTGAGCCTGGGTTAGCCACATGCCAGACATGCTCCCTACTCACTAATATCCCTTCATTGTCTAGAACTCATTTTGAAAAATAACAAAATAGTGGGACCAGAGAGCTAGTAAGGCACTTGTTTGGGCAGACCTAGATTGATCCCCAGCACTCTGTATGGTCCTCCGAGCATTACCAGGAATGATCCTTGAGCACTACAAGGTGTGCTTCCCTTCAAAAATAAGCATATATACAGATGGGCTAAAAATATGAATATAGGGGCCAGAGCGATAGTCCAGTGGGTAGGGCGCCTGCTTTGCACGCGGCCGGCCTATGCCGACGCATCCCATATGGTTCCTGAGCACCGCCAGGTGTAATTCCTGAGCATCGCCGGTGACCCAAGAAAGCAAAAAAAAAAAAAAAAACATAAAAATTGCTCTAGGAAGTATATATGAATAACATAATTTCTTTTGCTTTATTGCAGTATATACCAGCTTAAATTTCGGTAGTAAAACACCGCAAACATTTGTTAGTCAAACAGAACGTGCATTTCATACTCTGGTCCAACTCCAGGTACAGGAGCCTTCATCCTTCCATCCTATCCTCTCTCATCTCCTCGAACTAGTCCAAAGCACACATCTCTTAATGTATCTCCAAAGAAGTCTCAAGAGAATTCTGTTAATTTCTCAAATTCCTGGCCTCTTAAAAGTTTCAAGGATTATCCAAGCCAACAGCACAGAAAAAGCTTATCAGCCAAAAATCTTCTGATCCTACAGGTAAGAAAGATGGTTAAAACTGATTGTGTTCAACTTTGTATGTATGAGTTATTTTGGAGTTTGAGTTGCTAGATTTTTTAAAAGCTAGTAAGTTGCATTTTATTTCTATGAATTAGTGATACAGGAAAATGTTGAATAGCATTACTAGATCAAATATGTAATATAAAATTCAGCTGGAAGTTACTTTGTTACTTTGACAAAACCAGACTTTACAAGTTGCGGTATAAGGGGCTGGAGAGATAGCACAGTGGGGAAGACTCTTGCTTTGCATACATGTGATCTTGGTTTGATCTCTGGCCCTGCATATGGTTCCTTGGGTACCACCAGGAATGATCGATGAGCACAAAGCCAGCAATACACTCTAAGCTCCACTGGACATGCCCTCCCAAAACAAAATAAAACTTGGTGACAAATCTATTCATTTTTTAAAATGGTGATGATGATGAGAGCTGGAGAGAGTATAGTGAATAAGTGTTTGCCTTGTATACAGCCGGCTTGGATTTGTATACAGCCGGCTTGATCATAAGGCCACCCCGGGATCCCTTATGATCCCCTGAGCCTTGCTAGGAGTAATCCTTGAGCTCAGAACCGGTAATAAGTCCTTTGCTGAGGAGGGAGTGCCCCCTACCCTCACCCTGCAAAAAAAAAAAAAAAAAAAGACAGGAATAACCTTAGAGCAAATTTTAGTTTTATAAATATAAAATGGCACTCCTTGCCATTCAAGTTGTAAAGTTTCTTTTTTTCATGTTTTCCATTTACTTGACACTTATTCAGTGTTTGGTATCTTAAAGTCATTTGAAGCAGTTCTATTTTTATAATTTAAAATATTCTTAGCAATAGCTCTCTCAAAGTCAGAAAGTGTTTAAAGTGACTTTAAGCACTTACCTAGCAGGCTTTAGGCCTTACACTCCCTGTGGTGCCTCACGTGTGCAAGCTGATTCTTGACATCTGCTGTCACGATCCCTGGTAAGAAGGGCCTGAGATGTTTTAGTGACTTATAAAGTGCTTAGGATAAGAGTGAGGACCTTAGCTACCACATGTAACTAGGTGATCTTTTTTTTTTTTTTTTTTTTGCTTTTTGGGTCACACCCGGCAATGCTCAGGGGTTTCTCCTGGCTCTGCACTCAGGAATTACTCCTGGCGGTGCTCGGGGGACCATATGGGATGCCGGGGATTGAACCCGGGCCGGCACAGGCCGGCCACGTGCAAGGCAAACGCCCTACCCGCTGGGCTATCGCCTCCGCCCCATAACTAGGTGATCTTAATAATTCTATGATCTGGGTTACCAGTAGATGGAGAGAAGGGTTTGCTGGTGAGAAATTTTTTAGAGGTTTTTCTTCAGTCTCTAAGGTAAGAAGTTCTACCTTTAGGGGATGAAGGAATATTCCAGCGGGTAGGGCATTTGCCTTCCACCCTTGCACACAACCAACCCAGGTTCCATCCCCGCCTCCCATATGGTCCCCTGAGCACTGCCCAGGAGTAATTCCTTAGCATCACTGGGTGTGACCAGAAAGTTAAAAAAAATTCTATCTTTAAACTTATCACAGTTGGGGTCGGAGCGATAGCCCAGCGGGTAGGGCGTTCGCCTTGCACGCGGCCGGTCTGTGCTGGCCTGGGTTCAATCCCCGGCATCCCATATGGTCCCCTGAGCACCGCCAGGAGTAATTACTGAGTGCAGAGCCAGGAGTAACCCCTGAGCGTCGCTGGGTGTGACCAAAAAGCAAAAAAAAAAAAACCAACATCACAGTACTAATGTTCCAGTTATGACTTTAAGGTTAGTTTATTGCATAATCAATTTTATTTTATTTTCCTTTTAGTACTGAACCTTCTTCGTTCTCTTTTTATTTTTTTTATTTACTCAAGCAAGTGATGTATTGAACATCACTGTATCACTGTATCACTGTCTTCCCGTTCATCATCGATTTGCTCGAGCAGGAACCAGTAACATCTCCATATGTCCAGTCTCATGCTAGTAGAGCCCAAGGGCATCTGCTTGCTCCAGGAACATAAAGAGCCTCAAACCCTTCCTACAGGTCATGGGAATGAGGTCTATAACTGTTACTGGTATTTGGCATATCAAATATGACATGGGTAGCTTGCCAGGCTCTGCCGTGTGGGTAGCATACTCTTGTAGTCATCTCTAAATCTAGCATTTATTGATGAACCGCGCAGCCTAGTCGCGCGAGCCAGGCTGTGATGGGCTGGTCTGCTAGTTGGAGTTCTGACCAGGGGGAAGTCCAGATGTGGAAAATGGAGGCCCTCATGGAGTGGGGGTTGTCTGGCTTGTTGCGAGGCTCTGCTGGGGTGGCGGGCCAGGGCTAGAATCTGCCATCCCTCCCGGGTGCCTAGTGAGCTACTGGGCACAGGGAGAGCCAGTAGCAGCTCTGCCCCATGTCTGTGAGTCTCTCATACAATGTACGAACATTGATACTATAATTGATTTCTTTTTTAAATCTCTCATACAATGTGTGAACATTGATACTAGAATTGATTTCTTTGTTAAATCTCTCATACAATGTATTGAACATTGTACTATAATTTTTTCTCCCCATGTTCTCTTCCTATATTACTGCTTTGAATGAAGTATCATTCAAATATTGCTTACATAATTAAATAAGTCTAGAACTTTAGTATACAAAAATTGTCTGCAGAATTTATGATGATATATGTCACGATCACGATCACGATCTTCCCGTTAATCATCTATTTGCTAGAGCGGGCACCAGTAATATCTCCATATGTCCTGTCTCATGCCAGTAGAGCAAAGGGCATCGGCTTGCTACAGGAACATAAAGAGCCTCAAACCATTATATTAGGTCATGGGAATGACCTAATATAATTGTTACTGGCATTTGGCATGTCAAATACAACACGAGCAGCTTGCTAGGCTTGCCGTCGGGGAGGTATATTATTTAAACACCTCCAAATAAAGCATTTATTGATGAA
Organism: Cryptotis parvus; assembly: GCA_021461705.1. Classification (NCBI taxonomy): domain Eukaryota; kingdom Metazoa; phylum Chordata; class Mammalia; order Eulipotyphla; family Soricidae; genus Cryptotis; species Cryptotis parvus. Next base: position 18,059 of record JAJIBD010003462.1, on the reverse strand, counting down.
CCGCGCGCCGCTTAGCGTCGCCGAGCCGGGCTGTGATGGGCTGGTCGGCTGGGTGGAGTTCTGGAGAGAGGGGAAGTCCGATGTGGAAAATGGCGGCGCCCATGGAGTGGGTGGGGGTCGTCTGGCTTGTTGTGAGGTTCTGCCGGGGTGGTGGGCCAAGGCTAGAACCCACCATGCCTCCCGACTGCCTCATGAACGGCTGGGCACAGGGAGAGCAAGGAACCACTCTGCCCCATGTCTAAGAGGTCTCTGGACCAGCATACCTGGGCCGGATTGAGAAAGAAACTGCTGCAGGGTGGGTGTCGATGATCCGGGCTGTGATGGGCTGGTCGGCTGGGTGGAGTTCTGGAGAGAGGGAAGTCCGATGTGGAAAATGGCGGCGCCCATGGAGTGGGTGGGGGGGGGTCGTCTGGCTTGTTGTGAGGTTCTGCCGGGGTGGTGGGCCAAGGCTAGAACCCACCATGCCTCCCGACTGCCTCATGAACGGCTGGGCACAGGGAGAGCAAGGAACCACTCTGCCCCATGTCTAAGAGTCTCTGGACCAGCATACCTGGGCCGGATTGAGAAAGAAACTGCTGCAGGGTGGGTGTCGATGATCCGGGCTGTGATGGGCTGGTCGGCTGGGTGGAGTTCTGGAGAGAGGGAAGTCCGGATGTGGAAAATGGCGGCGCCCATGGAGTGGGTGGGGGGGGGGGTCGCCTGGCTTGTTGTGAGGTTCTGCCGGGGTGGTGGGCCAAGGCTAGAACCCACCATGCCTCCCGACTGCCTCATGAACGGCTGGGCACAGGGAGAGCAAGGAACCACTCTGCCCCATGTCTAAGAGTCTCTGGACCAGCATACCTGGGCCGGATTGAGAAAGAAAACTGCTGCAGGGTGGGTGTCGATGATCCGGGCTGTGATGGGCTGGTCGGCTGGGTGGAGTTCTGGAGAGAGGGAAGTCCGGATGTGGAAAATGGCGGCGCCCATGGAGTGGGTGGGGGGGTCGTCTGGCTTGTTGTGAGGTTCTGCCGGGGTGGTGGGCCAAGGCTAGAACCCACCATGCCTCCCGACTGCCTCATGAAGCGGCTGGGCACAGGGAGAGCAAGGAACCACTCTGCCCCATGTCTAAGAGTCTCTGGACCAGCATACCTGGGCCGGATTGAGAAAGAAACTGCTGCAGGGTGGGTGTCGATGATCCGGGCTGTGATGGGCTGGTCGGCTGGGTGGAGTTCTGGAGAGAGGGAAGTCCGGATGTGGAAAATGGCGGCGCCCATGGAGTGGGTGGGGGGTCGTCTGGCTTGTTGTGAGGTTCTGCCGGGGTGGTGGGCCAAGGCTAGAACCCACCATGCCTCCCGACTGCCTCATGAACGGCTGGGCACAGGGAGAGCAAGGAACCACTCTGCCCCATGTCTAAGAGTCTCTGGACCAGCATACCTGGGCCGGATTGAGAAAGAAACTGCTGCAGGGTGGGTGTCGATGATCCGGGCTGTGATGGGCTGGTCGGCTGGGTGGAGTTCTGGAGAGAGGGAAGTCCGGATGTGGAAAATGGCGGCGCCCATGGAGTGGGTGGGGGTCGTCTGGCTTGTTGTGAGGTTCTGCCGGGGTGGTGGGCCAAGGCTAGAACCCACCATGCCTCCCGACTGCCTCATGAACGGCTGGGCACAGGGAGAGCAAGGAACCACTCTGCCCCATGTCTAAGAGTCTCTGGACCAGCATACCTGGGCCGGATTGAGAAAGAAACTGCTGCAGGGTGGGTGTCGATGATCCGGGCTGTGATGGGCTGGTCGGCTGGGTGGAGTTCTGGAGAGAGGGAAGTCCGGATGTGGAAAATGGCGGCGCCCATGGAGTGGGTGGGGGGTCGTCTGGCTTGTTGTGAGGTTCTGCCGGGGTGGTGGGCCAAGGCTAGAACCCACCATGCCTCCCGACTGCCTCATGAACGGCTGGGCACAGGGAGAGCAAGGAACCACTCTGCCCCATGTCTAAGAGTCTCTGGACCAGCATACCTGGGCCGGATTGAGAAAGAAACTGCTGCAGGGTGGGTGTCGATGATCCGGGCTGTGATGGGCTGGTCGGCTGGGTGGAGTTCTGGAGAGAGGGAAGTCCGGATGTGGAAAATGGCGGCGCCCATGGAGTGGGTGGGGGGGTCGTCTGGCTTGTTGTGAGGTTCTGCCGGGGTGGTGGGCCAAGGCTAGAACCCACCATGCCTCCCGACTGCCTCATGAACGGCTGGGCACAGGGAGAGCAAGGAACCACTCTGCCCCATGTCTAAGAGTCTCTGGACCAGCATACCTGGGCCGGATTGAGAAAAGAAACTGCTGCAGGGTGGGTGTCGATGATCCGGGCTGTGATGGGCTGGTCGGCTGGGTGGAGTTCTGGAGAGAGGGAAGTCCGGATGTGGAAAATGGCGGCGCCCATGGAGTGGGTGGGGGTCGTCTGGCTTGTTGTGAGGTTCTGCCGGGGTGGTGGGCCAAGGCTAGAACCCACCATGCCTCCCGACTGCCTCATGAACGGCTGGGCACAGGGAGAAGCAAGGAACCACTCTGCCCCATGTCTAAGAGTCTCTGGACCAGCATACCTGGGCCGGATTGAGAAAGAAACTGCTGCAGGGTGGGTGTCGATGATCCGGGCTGTGATGGGCTGGTCGGCTGGGTGGAGTTCTGGAGAGAGGGAAGTCCGGATGTGGAAAATGGCGGCGCCCATGGAGTGGGTGGGGGGGGTCGCCTGGCTTGTTGTGAGGTTCTGCCGGGGTGGTGGGCCAAGGCTAGAACCCACCATGCCTCCCGACTGCCTCATGAACGGCTGGGCACAGGGAGAGCAAGGAACCACTCTGCCCCATGTCTAAGAGTCTCTGGACCAGCATACCTGGGCCGGATTGAGAAAGAAAACTGCTGCAGGGTGGGTGTCGATGATCCGGGCTGTGATGGGCTGGTCGGCTGGGTGGAGTTCTGGAGAGAGGGAAGTCCGATGTGGAAAATGGCGGCGCCCATGGAGTGGGTGGGGGTCGTCTGGCTTGTTGTGAGGTTCTGCCGGGGTGGTGGGCCAAGGCTAGAACCCACCATGCCTCCCGACTGCCTCATGAACGGCTGGGCACAGGGAGAGCAAGGAACCACTCTGCCCCATGTCTAAGAGTCTCTGGACCAGCATACCTGGGCCGGATTGAGAAAGAAACTGCTGCAGGGTGGGTGTCGATGATCCGGGCTGTGATGGGCTGGTCGGCTGGGTGGAGTTCTGAGAGAGGGAAGTCCGATGTGGAAAATGGCGGCGCCCATGGAGTGGGTGGGGGTCGTCTGGCTTGTTGTGAGGTTCTGCCGGGGTGGTGGGCCAAGGCTAGAACCCACCATGCCTCCCGACTGCCTCATGAACGGCTGGGCACAGGGAGAGCAAGGAACCACTCTGCCCCATGTCTAAGAGTCTCTGGACCAGCATACCTGGGCCGGATTGAGAAAGAAACTGCTGCAGGGTGGGTGTCGATGATCCGGGCTGTGATGGGCTGGTCGGCTGGGTGGAGTTCTGGAGAGAGGGAAGTCCGGATGTGGAAAATGGCGGCGCCCATGGAGTGGGTGGGGGTCGCCTGGCTTGTTGTGAGGTTCTGCCGGGGTGGTGGGCCAAGGCTAGAACCCACCATGCCTCCCGACTGCCTCATGAACGGCTGGGCACAGGGAGAGCAAGGAACCACTCTGCCCCATGTCTAAGAGTCTCTGGACCAGCATACCTGGGCCGGATTGAGAAAGAAACTGCTGCAGGGTGGGTGTCGATGATCCGGGCTGTGATGGGCTGGTCGGCTGGGTGGAGTTCTGGAGAGAGGGAAGTCCGGATGTGGAAAATGGCGGCGCCCATGGAGTGGGTGGGGGGGTCGCCTGGCTTGTTGTGAGGTTCTGCCGGGGTGGTGGGCCAAGGCTAGAACCCACCATGCCTCCCGACTGCCTCATGAACGGCTGGGCACAGGGAGAGCAAGGAACCACTCTGCCCCATGTCTAAGAGTCTCTGGACCAGCATACCTGGGCCGGATTGAGAAAGAAACTGCTGCAGGGTGGGTGTCGATGATCCGGGCTGTGATGGGCTGGTCGGCTGGGTGGAGTTCTGGAGAGAGGGAAGTCCGGATGTGGAAAATGGCGGCGCCCATGGAGTGGGTGGGGGGGGGTCGTCTGGCTTGTTGTGAGGTTCTGCCGGGGTGGTGGGCCAAGGCTAGAACCCACCATGCCTCCCGACTGCCTCATGAACGGCTGGGCACAGGGAGAGCAAGGAACCACTCTGCCCCATGTCTAAGAGTCTCTGGACCAGCATACCTGGGCCGGATTGAGAAAGAAACTGCTGCAGGGTGGGTGTCGATGATCCGGGCTGTGATGGGCTGGTCGGCTGGGTGGAGTTCTGGAGAGAGGGAAGTCCGATGTGGAAAATGGCGGCGCCCATGGAGTGGGTGGGGGTCGTCTGGCTTGTTGTGAGGTTCTGCCGGGTGGTGGGCCAAGGCTAGAACCCACCATGCCTCCCGACTGCCTCATGAACGGCTGGGCACAGGGAGAGCAAGGAACCACTCTGCCCCATGTCTAAGAGTCTCTGGACCAGCATACCTGGGCCGGATTGAGAAAGAAACTGCTGCAGGGTGGGTGTCGATGATCCGGGCTGTGATGGGCTGGTCGGCTGGGTGGAGTTCTGGAGAGAGGGAAGTCCGGATGTGGAAAATGGCGGCGCCCATGGAGTGGGTGGGGGGTCGCCTGGCTTGTTGTGAGGTTCTGCCGGGGTGGTGGGCCAAGGCTAGAACCCACCATGCCTCCCGACTGCCTCATGAACGGCTGGGCACAGGGAGAGCAAGGAACCACTCTGCCCCATGTCTAAGAGTCTCTGGCGATGATATATGTGAAGATAAAAATTTGACTTGTCATAAAATATTTTTATTTAATATGAGAGGACTTTTTGAGGTTCATTTTGTTATATTTGTTAGGGGATACTAAGACTTCTGTATCATTTTAAATAGTAGTTTTTATTTCTCAAAAAGATAATAGGCTTTTTATTTAAGAACACTATGTTGCTTTTGTCATTTTAGTTCCCACTTTTATAAAATCTTAAAAAATACATGTGCTTTTATGCAGGAGAAAATTCTCAAGAAAAACCTTCAATTCAACTTACACCAGCTTTGATGAGATCACCATCTTCCCGACGAGGACTAAATGGGACCAAGCCAGTCCCTCCCATACCCAGGGAATCAGCCTTTTACCTGACAAAACTGATTTAAGCACAGTAGGGCCCAAAAAAGAAAGAGCCCGAAATTATTTGGAAGAATGAAAAAGATAGTCTTAAAATTGATCTTTCAGAATTAAACATCAGGGATAAAGGTTTGGATCAAGAAGAGGTAAGTTTTTTAATAATTTTAATAATCATTAATAAATTTTAAAGTAATTTAAAATGCTTTTATGTTTTTAAATGCTTGTTTGTTTTGTAAAGTAATTGTTACCTGAGAAGAAATAAAGTACTTTTTAGTCCATAAATATTTTCATACTTAATATTCATTATAGAAACTGTGAAACTGGAGTGAACATTTACTTATTTGGGGAAGAAAATTTATCACAACATAATTTGTACTTTGTACCTCAAATTTTAGAATTTCTTCATGCATACTTTATTTCTTTTTTAAATCATTAGTCTAACATAGTAACACACCAATATCCAATAACTTTATCCAGTACACAGTTGATCTTTATTACCTATTTTTCAAATAACGAACCTAACATAATTTCCTCTGCAATGTTGTTTCTGTTCTTCTTTCACACAAACCTTTACCATCTTAATTTGTGTTTTATGTAGTTCTGTTCTTTTATATTTATTTCTAATATTTAACATTAATTTGTTTTTTTTTTTTTTTTTTTTTGCTTTTTGGGTCATACCCGGCGATGCTCAGGGGTTTCTCCTGGCTCTGCACTCAGGGAATTACTCCTGGCGGTGCTCAGGGGACCATATGGGATGCCGGGGATCGAACCCGGGCTGGCATGGGCCGGCCGCGTGCAAGGCAAACGCCCTACCTGCTGGGCTATCGCTCCGGCCCCACTTAACATTAATTTCTTATATATTTAATTCCTCATCTTAACTGTTGCAAAGAATACCATAGCATTTGTTCCTCATCTTAACTGTTGCAAACAATACCATAGCATTCTTTAGCATATCCTCGTGCATATGTGAAAGTTTATGTTTATGAAATGGGGATCCTATTGTATACTCAATATTTGGATCCTTAGTCACTATAGTAAAGTATATTGTCAGTATAACTATATATGCTAATTATTTCAGAGAAGAAATTGGTTGACATCTCAGCATTATTTCTGTGGATATTTCCTCATTATCATTTCAGTTAGCCTTGTATCCACTTTATTTATTCATTGTTTTGGGGGCTATACCTGGTGATGCTCAGGGATTACTCCGGGCTTTGTACCGAGGAGTCAGTCCTGTCAGTGCAAGGGGACTGTATGTGATACTGAGGACCAGGCCCAGGTCAACTGAGTGCAAGGCAAACACCCTACCTGCTATACTATTGTTCCAGCCCCTTTTTTCTCTTCTGTTTCCTTTTATCTCTACTGTTTTTGGGGGGGGGCTTGGTGGGTGGGAGTTTCTGGCCACACCCAGTAATGCTCAAGGCCTGTTACTCCTGGCTCTGCACGGAGTCAACTCCTGGTGATGCTTGGAGGACCATCTGGGTTGCATGTCCACCAGCCCTGCTCTCTCCATCCCCTCTCCCCCCTCATTTTATACCCAGTATCCTTATATTTCCTCCTCTTAACGACTGCAATAGTTCTTGAAGGGTTTTTTTTTATTAACTAAATCTTATTAATCCTCTTTTATTTGAGTTTGTACTGGAGTTTTTCTCTAAATTTTATTTATTGGGGGCCAGAAAGTTAGTGCAGAGATTAAAATGCTTATGTTGCATATAGCCCACCCCAGTTCTAGCTCCAGCACACCACACAGCCACCATGTTGTAACATGGTGTATCACCATGTTACAGCCACCATGCTGTAACATGATGTCGCCATGTAACATCTGTGTATCACTGTAACATCATCCTTTTAGAGCTTTTCATGAAATTTAAAATCTAAGGTTAACTTTTACTAAGATTATCTTGTAAAGTTGTTTTTGCTTTCTTCTTAGATGCAGAGTTCTCTAAGGTCCCTTCGTTACAGTGCTGCTAAGAAAAGAGCAAAACTGAGTGGCAGTACTTCTGATCTTGAGAGCCCCGATTCTGCAATTAAACTGGACTTAACAGTGGACTCCCCATCTCGATCTTCTTCTCCAAATATCAGCTCTTACAGTGAAAGTGGCGTTTACAGCCAAGAGTCATTAACTTCTTCTCTGTCTACAACTCCCCAGGGAAGAGAATAATGTAAGCAATTTTTTGACATAGTTAATGGATGCTAATCTATAATTTTTTAATCTGAAACTCAGTATCACATTTGAGTTTTTCTTTCCCTTTTTCTTTATTTAAAAATAACACATTTTAAAAATAATGTTAATACCATTTATAGTTTTTTAAAATGTTGAATTAGGGGCTGGAGTGATAGCCCAGTGGGTAGGGCGTTTGCCTTGCACGCGACCGGCCCATGCCGGCCCGGGTTTGATCCCCGGCATCCCATGTGGTCCCCCGAGCACCACCAGGAGTAATTCCTGAGTGCAGAGCCAGGAGAAACCCCTGAGCATTTCCGGGGTTTAACCCCCAAAAAAGCAAAAAAAAAAATTAAAATGTTGAATTACATTTATTGACTTATTTTTGTTTGGGGCCATATCTGGTGGTACTCATGGGCTACTCCTAGCTCCGTGCTTTGGTGTTGCTTCTGATAATACTAATGGAAACGTTTGATGCTGGGAATTAAACCCAGGATTCCCACATGCAAGTTGTATGCGTAGCCTGTTGTGCTGTGTCTCTAGCCTATATTGTGTTTAAATGACAAGAAAGATTTATATATATTACTTACCTTTGGTTTGAAATGGAGATAGGAATAATACAACCTCAGCTGTTTAGAGTGCTTAAATTAATAGAATCCTCTTGGCTAAGCTGTACTGTTTTTTTTTTTTTTTTTTTTTGCTATCTAAATTTATCTTAATTTTAAAAGAGGAATATTAAGATAAATTTAGATAGCAAAGAAAACACTAGAAGAAAGCAAAGAAAACCACTGCTGCTTTTGGTTAAAACTCATGGCCAGGGCTGCAGAGATGGCGTAGTGGACTCGAGTGCATGTCTTGCAGGCAGGAGGCTAGTCAGTCCCTGGCACCGTTTGTTCCTTCAGCTCTCAAAAGCCCTCCTTGGGTATGCCCTCCCACCCTCGCCCCCTCCCCAAAAAGAAACCCTTACTCTCACATTTCCTGGGCAGATAAACACAATTTAATTGTATCCTGATCCTTTTTTGTATTTCATGATTCCATTATTTTGTAAAGCTTAAGACTACCATAGTTTTATAACCATCTCGGGACTCTATAAAATTATTTTCTTGTGGGAGAGGTGACAGTGGGCACACCCAGCAGTGCTCAGGACTTACTCCTGACTCTGCTCAGGGGACCATATGTGTTGCCAGTGATCAAGATGAGGTCGGCTAATTCAAGGCAAGCATCTTAATCCCTGTATATCTCCAGTTCTAGGACGCTGGTCATCCCACCCCGATGAGAATAAATTCAGCATAGTAATTGGACAAATCTTCCATATCACTTCAGGAAACTCAGAGTTTTAAATAGGAATCCTGCCTTGATATTTTACAGTCTCTATAGTTCCCTTCTAGGATCTTTGGAAATGTCACTATTTTAGACAAAAATCTATGAATAGACTTACAAGGCCATAGGCCATATCTACTTATTTATATATCTATATCTGTCTGTCTATCTATCTTTCTACCTATCTATATCTGTTAAACTTTGCTAAGATAGTTTGTGCAGTTTATACTATCTCCAGCAAGTAAGATTTCTGTTTCACATCCTTACTGATAATTGCTGTTATTAATCTTTTAAATTTTATTGTCATTTAATAAGTCTGTACTTTCTATCAAAAATGTTTAAATTTTTTTTCACTTAAAGGAGAGTCAATCTCTAACACTATAGGTAAATATTGCATAATCAAAAGGAGAACTGGTGTTCTGTTAAATGAAATGGTGTTTTATTTTAACAGTTAATAGAATTAAATTGAGTATGTTCTGAGTGGTTTACTTCATCCCAAGGTTTCTCCCGCCACATTTGCAACTTAAACAGCAGCTTATATTTTCCTGAAACTTTTTTATTTCTTTTTTCCCTTTCTTATTTTTAATTTTTTTTTAAATTTTGGAGCCACATCTAGCAGTTCTTTAATTCAAGGGCTCAGTGATTGATGATGGTTCTGGTAGTGTTCAGGGGATCAAACTTGGACCTTGCATAATTTATGCACTCCAGGCCTTGAGCCATCTCCGTGGCCCTTGATGTGAAAATATTTTTCTTAGTGGAAATTCTATTGCTATATTTACATAGATAGAATAATGCAGTATATTGATAAAATGGATCTTGAATGACTATGTGAACTAGTAAAGTAACTTTTTTATTATCAGACAAATTCAGATCATAATACTGAAAATTCTTTATTTTGTTTATTATCTCCTGGAAGATACTCTTTTAAGGATCAGCATGCTGTATTATCATTCACTTGTGGACTAAGTTACCTTTAAGAGATTTAAGTTATTCTAGACAATTTTTCTTAATCAGATTGAATCCTACCTTAAGAATTAGCCAGCAGCTGGGGCGATAACTCAAAGGACTGGCGTGCGTGCTTTGCATGCAGGACTCTTAGATTCAAACCCCGCACATACCATGCGTTCCTTGAGAACCACCAGGTAGGATTTAAAAAAAAAAATGAAATCCAATACTGTCTCGTTTGGGATTTTTATCCTTAAATGAGTTGGGGGAGGAAATAGTTTCTTTCATCCAAATTAAGTATACTCAGTATAAGTATGCTCAATATACTTGGTATCAGTATAATTTAACAGTAATCTCAATACAGGAGTTTGGGGCGGTGGTACAGTGTTTGAGGTGCTTGCCTTCTATGCGGCTGGGTTTAATCTGGAGCACCTCATATGGTCTCCCAGTGCAAAGCCAGGAGTAAGTCCTGAGAAACTGGGTGGTTATGAAGTGGCTCCAAAAATGAAAAGGAAGAAATGAATTTCAAAAAAAAAATTAATGTTGGCTTACGCTGATTAACAAATATGCCTACCTGAATAAAAATTATACTCTTTTGTAAACTTTTTTTTTATAATATTCTTCACTGACTTTTTTATTTCTGAAACACAGTTGGTGATGCTCAGGGGTTACTCCTGGCTCTGCACTAAGGAATTATCCCTGTTGGTGCTCAGGGAACCACATGGGATGCTGGAGATCCCGGTCCACTTCTGGGTTTTTTTTTTGCGCCACATCTGCCAGTGTTCCAGGCTATTCCTGACCCTGAGCTCAGGAATCACTCCTCTCAGGGCTCAGGGGACTAATCGAAGTGCATGCAAGTCATATACCCTACCCACTGTACTATCTCTCTGGCTCCTAAATTCTTTCATCTTATTTATAGATAGGTAAGGATAATTTTGTGTTTCTGTATGAGGTGAAAATCGTATAATTAGGACTGGAGCAGTGCTATAGCAGGTAGGGTACTTGCTTTGCATGCATTTGACCTGGGTTCAATCCCCAGCTCTCCATATGGTCCCCTGAGGCACTACACAAACGTGTAGTGTGGGGAGGTATACAAACACAAATAAAAAATTATATAATTAGGGATAATTTTATTTAGTTTTGGTCTGGACTTTTCCTGTATAATTTGGAGAATCTCGCCTTAGGTGATCTTTAATGAATAATTAAGAATTAATCATGTGTCTAATTGGAATTTAAAAAAGTAAACCAGGAACAGACATTTTTTTTTATTCTTGCTGCTGTCTTATTTATCTAAGTATAGTGAGTTAATAAAATGTGTAGTGTTTGATGTCATTCTGTTGAACAACCCTATACCATAAATCTTTATTGAAACTACCTTGTTTCATTGTAGGTCCGACGTATTTCCAACATTTGGATCAAAACCAACTCCAACTAGACCTTCTTCTGCAAAAAGCTAAAAACTCTCCTATAACTGAACAAAGTCCCAATGCAGGTACTACTTTATCATCATTTTACAAACATTTTTTTTTTTTTTTCTTTTTGGTTCACATCCAGCAATGGTCAGGGTTTACTCCTGGCTCTGCACTCAGGAATTACTCCTGGTGGTGCTCTGGGGACCGTATGGGATTCTGGGTTCGCCGTGTGCAAGGCAACCGCCCTACCTGCTGGACTATTGCTCCAGTCCCTCATATTTCTTAATAAAAGAGTAAGATTTTTTAAAACTATGTAAACAAAATGATGAATTAATTATTTTAGATTTAGAATATTTATAGTTACCAGTTAGGACTATACATCTTTAATATGCCTTAAACAGATCATTTTGACAAGAACAAATGTATTATTCTTAGGAAAAAAAATCTTTTCACTTTTTAAGCCTACTCACAGACATTTTGATTTCATTGACTGGAATACAATGTGGTTGTTTGAATTTTGAAAATAAACTGTTTAATTTTAATATGCCAGCATAGTTTGGAAACCTTGGACATTAGAAAAAGCAATTTGGGGGCCAGAGAGATGGTGCACCCCCTTAATTTTAATATGCCAGCATAGTTTGTAAACCTTGGACATTAGAAAAAGCAATTTGGGGGGCCAGAGAGATGGTGCACCCCCTAGGACACTTGCCTTTCAGGAGGCTGACCCAGTTGGATCCTCAGCATTACAGTACCGTCTGGAGTGATTTCTAAGTGCAGAGACAGAAAGACAGGGGTAACTACTGAGTATTGCCAGGTGTGGCCCCCCAAAAAGAATACCAAAGCAAAGGCAATTTCATTGTAAGACAATATTTACTGGCAATTAAGTTAATATGTATGTTTTATTAATAATTTTGTGAACTAACCTGCAAGTCTCTATTGATTGCCTTAGTGCTTAACAAATAGATTTATTTCCAAAATAATAGAGGGGATGGAGAGATAATACAGTGGGTTGAATGGTTGACTTGCAGGCTGCTGATCCGGGTTCAGTCCCTGATAACCACATATCGTTCGCCAAAATGTGCCAGGAATGAGTGCCTAAGGACAGCCAGGATGAGTAAGCTGTGAGTACCAGCTGTGGTCCCCAGAGCAATAAATGAACTAATTGTTTAACAAGAATTTTAAGTTCTTGCTCCTAAATATGCCTTAATTTTATCTTATTTTTAAATTTAACTATTTTTTTGATATTTGGGCCACAGCTGATGTTCCTTGAATTTGTATTTGCTCCTGGTAGTGCCTCCGGGCTCCAGCATGCCTTGCTTGGCCTCCAGCCCTTTGCGCTGTCTCCTTCACCCCTAGTCTCCTTATTTACCATTTTGTCTCTCTGTACTTGCTTATACAGTTTATTCTGAATAAAACCTAGGATCTGCACTATACCCTGTATTAGAAACAGTTGCTTTCTCTGAGAAGCCTTTCCATGTCAAACAAAATTGAGTATTACCTCTTTTGTGATACCTGTTCATTTTGCACTGGTATCTTTATAAGGGTGTTGCATTTATTTTACCTTTTTTCTTTCTTTGCTTTTTTTTTTATGGGGGTTGGGGAATAGACCTAGTTTTGGCCTGCTATAAAGTATAATGGATAGCAGTATAGCAGGAAGGAGAAAATGATCATTAGGGCCAGAGCTCCAGGACAGCCCTGAATGGCCGGACTGAGAGATGGGAATATAACTCCAGCTGAGGAAAAGAGAAGGGGAGAGCAAGCAGAGACTCCACCCATCCTGAGGTATCTCCACGTGCCTCAGCACCTTTTAGTTTTCGCTCTAGGAACCTGCATTTTACTCCTGGTGACTCTGAAAGGAAGATAAGGAGGACGCATTCTGAGTGAGGAAAGTAAAATGGCCTTTGTGCCTGTGACTAAGTACCCCAGTCAGGGCTTAGGGAAGAAAGCTTTGGATATACCAATGAGTAAATAGTGTTGGACTAGATCTCAGTTCTCCAGTCCCCCTTTATCTCAGCCACCAGGCTAGTGGCCAGTAGGAGGGCAGGAGAATCTGCCACTGCTCTCGCATTACATGTTGCAAGGCTGGAGGCAGAGGGATAGGGGAGGGGGTGAGGGGTGAGGAGAGAGGGAGGCTGGAATTATGTGGACAATGAGAACCGAATTCGGTGAATAAGGAGAACAAGACAGACTCCAGTGTGGCTTTAGTCAAATGTTGTAGCAGGTTCTTGTCTTCAAGTAATCAAAGTTAAAGCAAGGGACCAGGTTGTAAAATGGCCGAATTCAGTAACAGACTTGATTTTGGGAAGCAGAAAGGAAGGGAGAGTAAGGCAGAGAAACTCCAGTTTATAGGAACCATCTCCCAAAGCAGGATTCTCTATTCTTTTCTGGATGCCTAAATCCTTGTTCCTTAGAGGTTGTTTTCCTTCAGTGACCCGCTCAAGGACCTATGATGATATTCACAAACACAAAACTCAATCATGTGCCTGGTATACTTCCACAAAACTTGGGTTTTGCCTCGCACAGAACTTGTGTTCAGTAATAAAGTAGGCTGGTGGAAACAAGAGAGAGTTCTTTTGTTATCTGGCAGACTTCACATCTGGAGTTCCAGTTTGATGTTTATTAACCCTACTCATGCTCTGTGCAATAAACTGCTTTGGAATTCAGTTCCTGGGGCCAGAGTGATGGTACAGTGGGTAGGGCATTTATCTTGCATGCAGCCGACACAGGCTTGATCCTCGGCATCCCATATGGTCACCGAGCACAGCCAGGAGTAATTCCTGAGTGCAGAGCTAGGAGTAACCGCTGAGCACTGCCAGGTATGACGCAAAAAGCCAATAAAGAAAAATTCAGTTATTTTGTCAAATAATGTAAACCTTAAAGATGGTAAATGTTTAAGTATATAAAATATATAAAAGGTCCTGATGCATAATGTTTTTATTCCCCTAAGGGAACCATTACTTACTTAATCCTTTTTCTAGGATGATCACTTGAACAAATTATAAATGTACATTGTTAATATATGTTTGAAGAGATGTGTTATTGTTAGATTGTATTCAGTCTATAGAGAATCCTCTTTTGTGAAAATATGGTTGAAAAATAATAGATTTAGGGCCAGAGAGGTAGTACTGCAGGTAGGGCACTTGCCTCGCATGCAGCTGATCGGGTGAGAGCCCACGCAGGGAACCTAACGCCGAGCACTGCCGGGTGTGCTTCCCCTTTCTGTTAAAGAGGCATTTAGAAAGCCTAGGCTTGAATTCACTCCAGTTATATGACCTTGTGTGTCATTTAATTTTAGTGGAGTATTTTGTACTAATACATCTTTCTGTATGCAGTAATCAACTGAACTACTATTCACTGTTTCTCAAACTTGCTATTCCTAGGGCTCACTGTGTTACACTGTGCATACAGATTGTGCAGCTTCTCATACCTAAAGTTTTCAAGTTTAGAAATCTGTATATTTCTTTCTTTATTTGTTTATTTATTTTGGTCTTTTTGGGTCACTCCTGGGGATGCTCAGGGTTGCTCCTGGCTCTGCACTTAGGAGTTACTCCTGGCGGTGCTTGGGGACCATATTGGATGCCAGGGATCGAACCCCAGTCGGCTGCTTGCAAGGAAAACGCCCAACCTGCTGTGCTGTCGTTCTGGCCCCAGACATCTGTATTTTTAACAGATAAATTAGTTGCAGTTCACTAAGAGATATTCTTGGTTACATTTAAGAGGCTAGTTTAGGATTTTTCTCAAGTTTGTTTACATTTTTTTTGTTGTAGGACAGAATTTGTTTTGTTTTCAGTAAGTTAAGAACTCATACCAGTTTGTCCTTATTTAATTACTTAAGCATGAAAAGAATGATGTTGAGGGATAAGACTATATGTGTATAAGCTCACTTGGTCTTTACAGTAGTATTTCCAACAAAGGATACTTTGTATCTCATTACAACATTGTGCTAATTTTCTTTTTTTTTTTTTTTTTTTTGCTTTTTTGGTCACACCCGCGATGCTCAGGGGTTACTCCTGGCTCTGCACTCAGGAATTACTCCTGGCGGTGCTCGTGCGACCATATGGGATGCCGGGATCGAACCCGGCCGGCATGGGCCGACACGCGGGCAAGCAAATGCCCTACCCGCTGGGCTATCGCTCCAGCCCCTATTGTGCTAATTTTCTGAAGGATGTTATAGCAACTTTTTCCCTGTAGAATTAGATTAGTATAATTTATAATCAAAAGTTTTCCCCCAGAGCTATTATCATTATGAGGCTTGATTTATGAATTAATTATAAAAAAAATAAAAATTTAGATATCCATGGTACTTTCAGATGATCCTTATTATTTAATATTGACTGTTTTGTTTTTATAAACTAACTTAGTGCTCTTTATTGTACAGTTCTCTTTAACCCATTTGCCATCATTAGCTGCTCTGTCCATTTTTAAAAACAAATTACATTTTACCACTATTAGAGATTTACATTGGTGCTATATAGAAATGGCTGGCAAATGCCATGCACTAGAATTTTATGTTTACTTTGTGGCTGGGGTAGTCAGTTTGAAAATTCTAATGTAAATTAAATTTTGGATTTTGTTGAAAAGATCCCTACATTTGAGTTTTTATATATTCTGTTACCCTCCTTTTAAAATAATTAACTTAGTATAGTTTCTGGCAGCTATTTTATTTAACATGTAAAATACATTTATCGTAAAGCAAAATTTTTTAAGTATTTTGGTTCTTGAGGACCTGATAATATTACATAAATGTTTACTTCTAAAATTTTATAGTTTGCTTTAAGGTTTTGATATGCTTTATTTTTAATATAACATTTGAGTATTTATAATATACTGTGCATAGTGCAAAATTCTTTATATTTTCTTCACTTAATCCCCACAGTGGTTCTAAAAGAGGGGATGCTGTTATCTCTACTTTTAAGTGCTTAGCCTTTAAATGGGAGCATTCTTAATTATATAGTCAGGAAGCATATTTCTATATTTTGAGCTCTATAATTGCTATATAGTTTGCTGCCTCATTAGCCAGACCAGTGTATATCCATTACACCAGAGTAAGAGGAAGAAAGACATGCAGAGTATTAAACTCTCCCCATCACTTGTATCACTTGTGACTTGTCTTCCCTATTGTTCATTGATTTGCTCTGGTGGGCACCAGTAACGCCTCCATTTGCTGGGAATGAGGTCCATTATTGTTACTGTTTTTGGCATATTGAATACACCACAGGTAGCTTGCCAGGCTCTGCTGTGGCTCTGGGTTCATCCCATGGGGCTCAGTCTTTTTCTGTGTCAGACTATCAACCATCTGCCCCTTTAGGTGTTGCAGGTGTGGCTGCGATGCTCAGCTGTGTTGGCAGGTGGCAGATAGGAGACAGGCTTGTCTGCACTCAGCACTCTGCCCCATGGGCCCTGGATGGTTGAAGGTCTTACTCTCCGAATATACAATTTATATTCTAGATTTTGTTTTCTTTCCTATACAAAGTTTAAATTGTTATTTACACAGAAAATACTTGTTGTTTTAAGAATATATATTATTTCATCTTTCAAACAAAATTTTTAATTCATTATAATTGTAAATATTTTTAATGTAAAGCTTATAATAAACATTTTTATCTGTTAGGAAAGGTAAAAAACATTAATTTTTAATTACATGTTTTTAAAGTTAAAACATTTACTACCTTTATTCCTGACCTTTTAAAAAAATTAGAATGCAAGGTAGACTTAGAAGAGAGCTATATACTTATCTATAATATCACTACCTAAATCATTCATGTAAATACTTTTATATATTTATTTTGTAGGGATCACAACATCCAATGTAAGCATAATCGGTCAACGAATGAACTATGGGTTTGATGTGGTCATTTGGAAAATGATAGGTCACATGACATTTCAGCTAGTGTTTCAAAAATACAAAATAAGGAACACCCAAGACATTTTAAACATACGAAAGGTTAGTAAATATCATGGCAATTATTTTTTAAGATTAACTATTTCTAAATTAGAATCGTCTCCAAACATTAAGATGTCTCACTTTTTAGCCTTACCTTCGTATTATTTCACTGTTTTTAAATAATTTTGTTGAATAGAGCAATTCAATGTTTATGTATTGGTTTATAGCCTTTCTTGAAAAGCCACTGTAGGAAGGTGACCAGACAGAGAATTTATTAAAACTAGAAATCCCGGGGAGGGAAGAAAAAAAAACCAAAAAAACTAGAAATCCCTCCATATCCCAGGATACCACTTACACAGGATAGAAAAACTGTGAGTAAATGCCTCCCTAATGCCAGCTTAGGTTGTAACTGTAGTGAAACTGTAGAAACAGTATTTTCCCTGTGGTAGAACCTGAAAAGGCTTTGTTATCTTTTTCTTTATTTTTTCTTTTTGGGTCACACCCGGCGATGCTCAGGGGTTTCTCCTGGCTCTGCACTCAGGAATTACTCCTGGCGGTGCTCGGGGGGACCATATGGGATGCCGGGGATTGAACCCGGTCGGCACAGGCTAGCCGCTGCAAGGCAAATGCCCTACCCACTGGGCTATTGCTCCGGCTCCAAGGCTTTGTTATCAAATGAGCCATTAACAATTTATTTACTTAAAAATTTATTAGCAATGGGGGCTGGAGAGATAGCCCAGCGGGTAAATCGCTTGCCTTGCACTCGGCCGGCCCATGCCGGCCCGGGTTCGATCCCTGGCATCCCATATGGTCCCCTGAGCACCGCCAGGAGTTATTCCTGAGTGCAGAGCCAGGAGAAACCCCTGAGCATTGCTGGTGTGACCCAAAAAACAAAACAAAACAAAAAATTATTAGCAAGTAGTGTATCTGTGATACTGCTGTGCTTTTTTCATTTATTCATTTTAATTTTTTTCAGAGATCTTATTGTAATGTTATTTAAAATATCTCCCATAGACCTTACAGAAAGTGATTTTTTTCTTGTTTGTTTTGGGTCACACCTGACTGTGCTCAGGGCTTACTCCTGGCCCTGTGCTCAGGGATCACTCTAGTGTGCTTAGAGGATCATCTTGAGTGCTGGGCATTAAATCTGGTCAGCT